>VCRD01007217.1:0-22568 GCA_006783055.1 Trinorchestia longiramus
ATTGACTCCCAAAAAACTGTAGTGAATAACACCTAGTGCAGACCATCAGAGCCACCATAATCTTTTTCTGGTGCAACATTGGCTTTGGGAAGTGTCTAGGGGGCTCATCATGATCGAGCCATTGACCTGATCGTTTACGGTTATCATAAATGACCCACTTTTCGTCACAAGTGACAATTCGGTCAAGAAAGGGATCGTTGGTGTTGCGTAGAAAGAGCATTGAGCACACTTCCAAACGCCTAAGCTTTTGATGCCGGTTGTGTTCTATAGAATTTCGTCGCTGCTGTTCCTCTCATCACCCATTGTTATTGACACATTAGAAACTACGAGTGAACATCTTATATATAGCTACCGTAGTCGAGTGCTCTATGGCTTGTGTTGTGTATCAGGTCTCTGTTTCATGCGGAAAGACTGCGGGTTCGAATCCGGCCATGAATACGAGTTGTTTCTCGTTGCTTTTTCGTGCCGTGAGCTCGCACATATCGGTAAGGCTTACTGGGTAAGCAGTCAACTCCCCGCCCATGGACACACCCATTAAACCTCCCGGGATCATGGAGCTTCATCATCACCTTTTCTCTAAAAATGTTAACCTCAAGAATTTGAAAAACCAATGTACTAAATGTCTATGTACTGTGTACTCGACTGGAAATAAAGATTGTTTATTGCAGCAGCCACCGTAGTCGAGTGGTCTGCGGCCCGTGTTCTGTATCGGGTCTCTGCTTGTGCAGAAAGACTTCTGCGGGTTTGAAACCCGGCCATGAATACGAGCTATTTCTCGTTTCACGCCGTGATCTCGCACTTGGTAAGACCTCAACTCCCCGCCCAAGGACACATCCCAGGATCGTCGCATGGAGCTCACCATCATCCTTAATCTAAGAATGTTAACCTTAAGAATTTGAAAAACCATTGTACTAAATGTCTATGTACTGTGTACTTGATTGGAAATAACATGTGTAGGTTTTACATGTATAAGTCTATGTCCTGTGTACTTGATTGGAAATAAAGATTGTTTGTTTGTTTGTTTATTGGAGCATTTTTTGGAGGGCTCCAGTTCTACCAACCTTAGACTTAGACTTAGATCGAGGGCCAGCGTTTGGCTGGGGCCTTTGTAACGGCCTTCAATTCCCTCCAATACACACGCACATATAACAGGATGGCATCCCAGAGTTTTTCACATTGAAGAAAAATGCCTATTCAACCTCCCTGTCGCTTATTCCATGCATACCAACATTCGAACGGTGCGGAAATTGGAATTCCAACTTTTTGGTTGTAAGGCAGCAGCACTTTTAAGTTTAAAGGTGCGTTGCTCGTCTTCGTGTCGGGCACACGGGGCTCCGGTCACACCTCTATCGCTTCAGCATTGTGGAAGATCCCTATTGCTCTTGTGGTGCTGAAGAAAGTATCAACCATATTAACCAATGATGTTACATTTCTTATGTACCAACTTTATTGGAAATATACGTTTTTGTTTGTTTTGTTTTGTTTTTTTCTCTTGCCCTTACTACGCTGCAGAACGTGCCACCATGAAAAATTCCTTGATTCCACTAAATGTGCCTTTCTGCTTGAAGAATTTACTTGGAGGTGGCCTCTTTCTGGAACCAACTCAAAAAGAAATTGTCAAAATAGTTGCTAACTATTTAACATCCATAAGGAAAATTAACACCATCTGAAATTTCTTAAAAATTGCAACATTTCAGAGAAGTGAACGGAATCTCCGAGTGGAACTACCCAGAAAAACCTCTTGTATCCGTTTTCAGCCTGGGGGCTAATTTTCAGAAATCAATAAAACATCCCTGAAGGCGTGGAGCTGCATGGACCCAACTCCGAAGCTCCAATAAAAGTGAAACAAGAAGAAGAAGAAGAAAGGTGCGTTGCTTCGTAGCAAGTGACGTTGCTTGTGAACCTCTTACAGAGAAAGTGGAAACTTTGACAAGTACCTAAGAACCTAAGAACCTTTTACAGAGAAACTGAAATTGTGACAAGAATCTGAGCTGCAGTGCAGTTGCTGGAGTCCAGGCTGGTGGGCTGAGTGTCACTACACTTGCCAGAAGCCTATTTGGAGCCTTTTTGGAGGGCTCCAGTTCTACCAACCAACCAACCAACGTTGCTTGTGCTTAAGATCATTTTTGGAAACTAGGATTCCAATTTCTTAATATATGTCAAGTGTGATTTCAATTTTTCGTCCTCATTCTTGAAGCATAACTTTTTTACTTGTAAGTGTTTTACAGTCAATGCATGTCCAGTAAATTTAGTAAAGCTTATGGTTTTTTTGTTGAAGCATTCTCTCTGGTTGAAATTCAAATGTCTTATTGCACATTTTTTCTTTAGTTTGTTTGTACTCAAGAATTGAATTGAAGGTTTTTATGATATTTATTAATTTTTTTAGTCAACACTATTTGTGTCAGGAGATAAAAATTTTCATTTTGCATCATTAAAATATGTACTATTATTTTTCAACTGATGAAAATCCAATAAAAGTCTTTAGTGTAGATCTTATGTTTGCAGAATATATAATTATTTACTAATAGAGTTGTTTCTTCATATTATCAAAAAATCGTAGTTTCTCATTATTATTTGTTGGTGGTCATTTTGTTTTAGCCCATTTGAGGACTTAGACAATTTTGGATACTTCACAGGCCAAATAATAATAATTAATTTGTAGATGAATTAGTACTTCATTAGGTGACCTCTGTGTGGTACACCTGTGTTATATACAGCATAAGTTTAGCTGATTTGATCATTTGTTAGTACTAGCCTAATAAAGAAAAACACCAAGTATAATATGCAACAGAAAATACTGGAATTTTGACTTTTCATTAGAGATTAGAATTCAAACTTGCAGTCCAAAGTTACTTAGACTTAGTCACTAACATCACTGAAGACTCATTTCATCAACTTAGTATCCTAATTGGCCCAAAAATTTGAAAATAGTTGGAAACAAGTGTGAAATTTTATGGGTACTTTGCTAACATATCCAAACTTGACAAAGCAATCTGTAATAGAATATTTAGTGCTATATCATGGAATCAAATTCTTCTTTAACTATTCCTCACATACCTGCTCTTGCATGTACTAATCCATAACTACAAATTTTAACAAAAATACAAATATTGATAAGTTTATAGATCCAAATACTTCTAGCTAATAACACTACAATGCTGTGACAATATTTTACTGCTTTATTATTTATATGAAGAACTCTTAAGGAATATATCAAATAAACATACATAATAAGTATATAATAGAACATCTAAATGTCAACATAGCTCATTTGTTTGAGACAATCAATATCATGCTCTAATTATGAAAATTCTTAGCAAAACCTGCAGTAAGTGTTAGTTGAAATCTAAAATGTTGGCTCTGTTACAGAGTTGAATAGTTCAGTTTATAATTTAACAAATAAAATTAGAACTAGATTGAAGCTAATTGGTTTAAATTGGTCATTAAAAAGTTATTTTTTGTACAAACTGTTAGTTCAATTTTATTTTTGTGCTCTCATTTTGATTTTTTAGCTAGCATAGGTTTATCATACATGTGTAATATTAACCTGATTTATTTAAGTTATTGAAACCTTGAGAATGTTTTGTAATTGTGAATTTAAAAATGTTTTGAGCTAATTATGGCTACCAAATTATTCATTTTGATGCTCTACAGTATTTGTAAGCATGGTGCATTTATTTATTATACTATCTCTGAAACTTGCACTATCATCCAGCCAAACAGAAATAGTTTTAATATAATTCTATCTTACTACACTTGTAAATGTCAGTTAGTAATGTAATTTTCAATTAACTTCTTCTCTCCTTGTATATCTGCTCTTAATGTCTTGTAGAGGAGTGAAGCATTATGTACAACCAACCTCCTGCTTGAAAAACATCATTACCTAATCTGTCTGCAGGTGTCTTCAATGTGTAGTTCTGTTGAGAGACATCATTACCTAATCTGTCTGCAGGTGTCTTCAATGTGTAGTTCTGTTGAGAGACATCATTACCTAATCTGTCTGCAGGTGTCTTCAATGTGTAGTTCTGTTGAGAGACATCATTACCTAATCTGTCTGCAGGTGTCTTCAGTGTGTAGTTCTGTTGAGAGACATCATTACCTGTTGTCTGCATGATTCTTTAATGTGTAGTTCTGTTTAGATGCTTCCTTCTGTTTTTAAAGATCTCTACAAAAAGGTTTAGTGGTTAAAATGGTGTAAATTAGAACTAATTTTCAGTTTTAATTCCAAGTATTCTTAATGAATTAATAGAGCTTCTGATACAGCTGCTTAGTAGTTTTTGTGTTATTAAATAGAAAAAATTGCTTGCAATCTGTACATTTCATTGGTAAACTGGATACTTTGCTTTAATTCTCATATTGATAATTTTTTGAAGAATCTCATTGCATGCATGCAACCCATAAGCTATTTTCCCAAACTACACTTATTCATAAATATTATTACTTGCTCTTAAGAGTAGCTTAGTTAGGTTGGAATCATGAGAGGTTTTCTTGTTGGATTCACTATCATGTTATTACAATTTATGATCTATAACAGTAGGTGTTTCATTGGTGATGTATATGAAGTGATTATGGCATGAGAAATGTAAAGAATCTCATACAACTTGGATGCAAGTATTAATATGAAGACATGGTAGCTATGCATTGTTTTAAGACCATGGTGGGTTGTTTGCCACTTTTTCATTGAGGTTATGACCCTATTCAAATGTAAAAATAATGGTTAAACTTTAAATAAAGAATACTTTCCTGTTTCCTACATAAAAAACAAACAAATGTGGCTAAGGTATTTAATATTTGGAAGAAAAATTGTGTTAGTCATGAGTCCTGGTGCAGGTATAAGATGTCAGGTATAAGGTATAAGATGAGTTGCAGTGCAGGTATAGGATGTCACTGGTAGCTCTGTAACTCTGGTAGTTATGTTATCAGTTTGTGGGACTTGGCTATACAAGGACTTTTTCATGTATCACATGTTAAATAATTTTTGATGAAAAGTGGTAAACAATGATCTGTGTAAATAACTAATTATATTATTCATAATGACTGATTATATTATTTGATTTATAAACAACATCCAACAGATAAACTAATTTTAAAAACTTGTCAACTAGTGACAAAGTGAACAGGTTTTTTATTTTTGCGTTACAGAGTCAGAAAATCTTGAAAATGATTGAGTCATGCTCAAGAAAGAAAATGATCATAGCAATATTGTGTCTTATTGGGTGAGTATATGAGGATTTTCACTCAATCTTTGCTGAGGAAAATTGAATTAAACAATGGTATAATTAATTTTAGCTCTATTTTATAAATTCAGTATTTCAAGAATGTTTGAAAACTTGATACTCGGAGTTTTAGGTTGTGAATAATTTGTGTTAATTTTCCCATTGTTTTTTATGGACTAAATTTTCACACTAATTAAAAACTTTGAAAAGATGGATAAAAAAATTTGAGAGCAAAGATTGAATAATGACACTTAAAAAATACAGTACTTATTCCATTTACAATCATGCAAGGGCCATCCATCTTTTCAGTGTTTTGTATTCAGTGCAAAAACATGGTCCATTAGTGACTCTAGAATCTCTTTCATGCTCTGATGTAAAAATGTCTGTTCATGTAAAACACCTTGATGATATCTAACAGCATTTCTTAAGTAGGCAAATGAACAAATAGGTTCACTACATCCTTGTGGTTATTTATAAACATAAGTTAATCCAATCTACATAATTAGAAATATTTCAGTATTGCCTAGAAAGGGAAGAGCAAGGGCAACTACTTTCAACTTTAACACTGTATTGTCAAGAAATTTGAGACAGTGAAAAATCCATAAGAATATGAATGTTTCAATCTTGAAGATTATTTTCAACATCTGGAAAAGTAGAATGTGTAAGAAGTAGACTGTAAATTACACAATGAAATGTGTATGTAAATAATAAAATTAAAATAAACTAATCATAGGTGTAAACAGATTTTGTATCACTCAGAACAGGTTTGTCTCATAAAATGAATAAAGATTCTAAAATGAGTAAATCTAAAATACTATAAACTGTTGGAATTACTTTCAAATCTTCTAATTTACCACAGTGGTTGCACTTTTCTGCTTAAATAAGTACAGCAGAATGAGAAGGGTTAGCAAGAGAGCAGTTAGTATGGAATCTCAGAGCAACAGCTGTAAAGCTCTACCTCAAAAACAGCCAGTAATTTGAATGTAGGGACCTATGGACAATTGGTTATTGACAAATCATGGAGGTAAAGGACTGGAGTGGGATTGCAATAAGTGGAAGAAAGAATTGAAAAACCAACAAAAGAGTATGGTCTGAACAAATGGAAGTGTAGTATGAATGGGAAAACTACTTTAATTTGGTATGCCAATAAGAATGTACCAAGCTTTGAAATGTTTCATGATGGAAGTTTTGTCAGCCAACTCTTGTTTGCCGTCAGATGTAAGGCATTAAGTGTGAATAGGCATACATGGAGGTGGAATGAGGGGAATACAAGGTTATATTTGCTGTGTAAAAGAGGAGTAGAGGAGAAATTTGAGCATCTAATCCTACAATCTAGTAAATATGAACATTAGCAAGAGAGTTTCATGGATGTTGGTTGTGAGCAGTATGGAGAGAACCAGTGGAATGCCAGGTGTATGGAAGAGGACTCGGGTATGAGATACCTCATAGGGCTGGCTGAGAAATGTAAATGACTATTGTGGATGCAGTGAAAAATTTCTTAGTGTATGCATGGAATAAATGACTTTGATGTCAAATAGTCAGTTTCCTTGAATGTGACTACCTGCCAAGCAGGTGGGGTTGTTTATGACAAACTGGATCTCCCAGTGATGCCCTCACTTGGCTGGTTCATTTGCATTGAGTGACTCAGGGTGGCCCTAGAGGAATGACTTTAGACGACCCTGGCTCACAAGAGAAAAACTCTGGGATGCCACCCTGTTGTATGTGTGTGTGTGTGTGTGTATTAGAGGGAATTAAAGGGCGGTACAAAGGCCCCAGCCAAACGCTGGCCCTCAAGTCTAAGTCTAAGAGCCCACATATTCAGACGCACAATGTGCGCAACTATGGTAAAAAATGACAGATACGAGCATACTTTTAGGAAGTTTATCTTTATAACTGAAAATGAATTCTGTATTATATTTATGGACCAGAACAATTTGAAGCATATATAGGGGATATATTTGGATAAAAAGGACAGTATATCTTTTTCAAGTTTTTCTTAATGGGATCCCAAAAAAGGCAAGGCAACATACATGTTCTGATATTTTTTAGGAACTGTAACTTAAGGACTGCTAAAGAATTTGATGAAAAATTTTTGATAAAAGATCTGGTGAGTCACAAGGAAAAACTATTTGCACAAAAGTATGTATTTGAAAATTCAAATTTGTTATGCAGAGTAAAAAAGTTCGTACAAACACTATAGGCTCTGCATAACAAGGTTCTAATGCTATTAATTTTAAAGCAAGACCTAAAAGAACTGATACTGAGGCCTGCGAGAGCAGCTTTACAGAACACGGAGTTAGAAAAACTATTGTCATGTTGGGGAATTTAAATCTTACAAATGCTAAAGAATGATTGCCTTCCAGTCCTATTGTAAATTTTATGTTTGGATGATGAGAATTCATGTTTGTACAGTAATGTATATATTTGATGAATTTTGCATTAAAAAATCACCAAATGTATAAAAATATATTAAAAATATTAATTCTAACACTAAAAGAATATTTAAATCATGAAAAATTACGATTCACAGTAAATAGCGTATTTACTCAGTGGATGAATACACCAAAAACCAACAGTAGGAACTTCAGACACTTGCTGAAGATTGGTATACGAATATTTGGATTGCAATTCAGGAATTCCATTGACAGCTGCACGTCAGCGCACAAAACCATGCTAACCCAGACAAAGAAACAGCGCCAGCAACTCGCCATAACCATGTTAATAACTCGCACGAAGATGTCTGTGGCACCAACGCATTTAGCAGAAGTACCTGCATCTGAAGAAGTTACCACGTCCCATCCCGAAAATTCAGGTACTGTACCACATGATGAAGTGATATTAAAATGAATATAGTGACTCTACATCGCGGATTTTACTTATCAAGGGTGGTCCTGGAACGTAACACTCGCGATAAGTGAGGGAACACTGTATACTCTTTCAAAATTTTTTTGGTCAATAAATATAATGTAAAATCAATTTTCAGGTAGAAAGATAAACTTCTAAAAAGTATGTTCTCGTCTTTCATTTATAAATATCGTTATGCTCATTGTGCTTCTGAATACGTGAGCTCTACATCCAGAGTACATGCTGCTCGTGTAACAGAGTTGAAAGTTTCCGTACTAACCACCCGCTTGCTAACACTTCTCACTCTGCTGTACGCTTTCATGCAGAGAAGTGCCACGTCCCTGTTAAAGTAAAAGATTTTAAAGTAATCACTACAGCATCTAGTATTTTGAATTTACGTATTTTAGAATCTTTATTAATTTTCAGAGACAAACTTGGTTTGAAAGGTATGCAATCTGCTTACCTCCTGCGACAAGATTATTGTTATTTTTTATATGCTGAAATGTTTTCTTGTTTGATTCACAGTCGACTTTTTATATATTTTATCTTTCCAGGTTTCTACAGTTCACTGTAATAATGATTAAATTTAATCGATCATGGACAAGTCATACTAAGCAGTTAACCAGTAATTGGAAATTGCAATTTCAATTTCATTACAAATACAACTTCATGTTTTAACTTTTCACCCTCATCATTTTTTTCAGTTGTTTTGCTGATGTTAAACATTCAATCTTGTTAAATGCAGTGATGTTAATTCTAATCTGTGCCTGAAGGAAATATTCGCCTAAAATCACCTAAAATGCATAGAATATCTACCACGACAGAATTTACTAGAGCGTCACCACTTATTTAATTTCACCAATATTTATTTCTTAATTTTGGCGTTATCATGACTTTTATGCCTTATTTTAGTACATGTCTTTGAAATAACAAGATGATATGAAAAATCATAACTTTCTATCAAGGTAACAAACAGTTTGTTTTCTGTTATCTGTGATGGTAATTAAATCCCTAGAATTGTTCATATCAACACTACGCGGTCGATCAGTAAATTCAATTGTAACTTAGAATTTCACTCATACTTTTCTTTTCAAATTCAAGAGCTTTAGCCTTACTACTAGGACCTCAAACAGTAACATTGCACTGGATGTAAATTCTTCCGAAGTTATGCTTTGTTGCAGTTTAAGATGTGCCTCGTAATCTATAATTCTAAGTTGCGCCTAAAGAGAAGAATCGTTTGCATTGCTTTATATGCTGATATTAGGACTAACAATAACAATGTCACTACTAGCCGTAAGATGTTAGCTTTAAGATTTGAAAACCCGATTCCTGGTACTGTGGATTTATACTGTACTCTGATATATTGGAATAAAGTTGATTTATTTATTTCTTTATCATTTAAAATAACCCTGAAGGTCGATGAGTTGAATTTTTTGTTTCACTGTCTTCGGTAAATTTCTAGTGAATAACATATTGAGGTTGAAAGTGGTTGTCCTTGCTCTTTTCTTTTATGTCAAACTTTGCCCAAAGCAGAGCTTTAATATAACTCTATTTCAGTATTATAATCAGTTGTAGAATTTTGCTAACAGACATTTTCCAAGATAATGAAGGCTCGTTAATATGGCCTCTTGTTAAGGACATCCTCTAGATATTAGTATTGATTTCATGAACTTGTTGAAGCATTACCTGAAAATAACTTGCTGTAAGAAAATTATGTTGTTCATAACTGTCCATGATACATTTCTTAATGTAAAATATTTGAAAAATCTGTACGGATTGCTTTAAATAGTAATTGAAGTCCTTCTTGCTCTAGCATTTGAGCTCTCTTCATGAGATAGATATTTAAAATATCTTGTCGGGACACACATTTATGATATTTTGATAAGATAAATGTTCAAGATATGACAAGGTAGATATTTAAGATATCATGACAAGACATAAATATTTAAGATGTCTTGGGAAGATAAAAATATTTAAGAATGAATTATAAATATTTTTCAGGCTATCAGTCGTTGTATTTGTGGTTGAGAACTTCTTGGCGCCATCACCTGAAGGTCACCGGCTAGCCCACGATGAGCCCCTCAATGCATCTCTGCCTGAGAACTGCTGGACTCGCGAGGAATTTGAGGAGTTGGAGGAGTGTCAGCCTTGTACAGGTGCATTCACTACAATACAAAATTTCTTATATCTATTCCTGTTGAATTTGTTGAAATAAGCTAACATGAACTATAGGAATTTTGATAAACCTACATGTTATTTATCTATTTCTGATGGAAGTTACTGGTATAATATATGTTGTAGACTATTAAAACAATTATCTTTGTTATTACTACAAACATTCAGCATTAGTTTAGAAAAAATTTTAGTGCTTCGGTCTTTGTACTCGTACAAAAAGTAGCGATAATTTGCAATTTCGGTTTAAAAGATGGGAATGATTTGCAGACTTAGCATTAGTTAACTGACAATCCTCACAATATCTTTCCTTTTGCAGGTCTCGAATTAAGCAGTAAGAGCCCTCTGGCCTGCGTTGCTGCTCGCTACAGGCAGAAAATAAAGTGCAAAACAGTGGGAGTAATTTTTAGACGGTAGGTGCAAGAAATTGCGACAAAAATTATATTAACTGTACGTCAAGCTATGTACTGGTATTTTTTTCAATACATAATGTCCTTGCCTTGAAATATAAATGTAAAATACTGTTTTTATTTTTGGATGTTTATAGCGTTTCTGTAATTACATCAGGCGTCAAGAAAGTTGACCTATGAATATTTAGCTTGTAGAAGCTGAGGCATGATATATGGACTTCCCTAATCGTTTGTGTACACGTTCATGTTTATTAGGCGCTTAAGAAATTGTCTCTCGTAACTACAAATCGGTTTTCACAAAGGCAGGGATCTGGTGCCACGACATGCACGTCATATTACTTTCTTTTCATGAACAGATCTTTTCCTCGGATATTAGCATAAAGTTCAAGTTTTGCCTCATTCTTAAGCGTAGTTCTGAAATCAATCTTGTAGTGAAGCTTAAGTGTATTGCATCTATATATTTATAGCTTCAGTGACTAGGATTGAGGATATCCACTTTTATAATTTTTATTTTGAACAATCATGTTTATGTTGTATGTCTAAAGTTGATTTTTTTTCTATAACCGAAGCCGTATGTCCAAGACCTGTAATTAATAAGGCCATTCCATTGTAGTCAAAACGCCAAATTCTAGAACAGATATAACACGTGTGCCACTTCATACTTGCATGAATAACTGATCTGTCAGACTGCTTGGTTTCAGATACCAACTGAGTGGCTATGGGAAGTCAAGTGAGATGTCGTATAAGGTCGTGTAGCTACTAAATTGGTGGTATTTGTTAACGGTCACGGTGACGCTTGAGTTTCGATGTAGGTTTCAGTTGTTTGAATGAAAAGCAGCTTTGCTGCATATGGTACTTAATTTCTTTTCTTAAGATCTTGTACGTTGCTACTCAGTCGGTCAGAAAATTTCTGATGTCGACATCTAAGCACATTTCACACGCAGCCAAGAAGACTTCGAGATCTAATGATAACGCAGTAGAAAATCAGATATTCGGTTCGCTTCGTCAATGTTCTGACTATTAAAATAATTAGTAGTTATTTGTGCAGATGCGACAGAGCAGTATGGTTGGAGCAACGCCACTTCCTCTTGTTTGAACTGAGCTGCGTTCTTGTGGCTATCGTAGGCTATTCCTACACCACTCACCGCAACTCATACCTGCACGACAAAGTGCTTGCAAGAATATCCCAGCAGCTTTCTGCAGGAGTTTGAGAACGTGTGTCGTGTTGCAGCCGGGCTGCTTGGTGGATTTGTAGTGATAGTTTACAAGTTCTGCAGTCGTATTGCCTGCGTTTTGCCCATATATACTGGTAAGAGCAAAGAGCGATATTTTCCTCGATATTCTGGCTGATTTTTCCAGAAGAAATGTTTGTGTGGAACTATGGTAGAATTGCATTAATCCATATTGAGCAGAATTTATATCCATTGATACCAAAGGAAAGCGCGTTGAACTGTGATGTTAGGATATAAAGAGTTCATTAGCTTCGTATTGATATTCTATTTTTTAGTAAATTAGCTTTGTGTGAAAACATAGTCGCTGCTCAGGTACAGCAGAAATGCTACAGCTATCATTTACCCTGAAAGGAGCTTCTATTCAATTATAAAGCACGAGAACGCTTGCAATTTGACAGAACGCTAGCTTTATTTCTCTTTGGAGTTAAATCGCACTATACTCTGCGAAGTGCTTAGACTAATATATAACTTTCTTATTGCTTTGCTTTTAAAATTTTAACTTGAACTCTTATTGTAGGACATTTTATCGGTTGTAATCTTATCCAATAATGTTACTAGTTGGATGGGGATTTTTCGGATGTGGATTTTTCAACATCGGCGGATGGGGATGACGTGTCTTTTTTCCATTGAACTAAGAAAAATGAGTTTGTCACAGGTAATGCAAAAAATAGATATAATCTTGTGAGGAATAATTTCTTCAATGGGTGCAACTAATAAAGTAGTTTAGTTATTTAGTGAGCTCATAAATGAAATTATGGAAGGAAAATGATGGCAAAAATAGTGCCAATTTAGTAACGGTGATTTCATCATGTGTTTCTAGAGTGCGGGGCGAAGACCCAAGTCAAATGCACCCCTTTCCCCAGCCACCACCCATTCGGAAAAGGCTGCTACTCGCGTTTAAAAATTGTAGGTAATTATTGGCAAGTTGTGTTTTGAACACAAGTTTCTGTGCTCCCTCTGGAGCTAACCTGGATCTTCTTTTATCATAGATGATGCCAGCTCCTCTAAATAGGCTTTCGTTGGCTATAGTGCTGGAAGGACAGGCTACGTCCTAAAGGGATAAAAAAATAATATTTGTAAAAGTAGTATATTGAGTGATGCGTAGTCCTGAAACAAAAACAGGAAGCATTTAGCAATCGCCAAATATGTTATCGACAGCTAATGTTAATAGTAACCCCTGAAATAGGCACAATGTAAACGGAAATTCACCAACTATGAACAGTATTTATGAAGGCGGACGATAATTTATCGTTATGCCATACCTTTCCAATAAATATTACTTCTTAAAGAAGATGACCATGCAAGCGCCATTTTATCTTTACTTTGTGTACCCTTAGATGAATTATTTACCTAAATCTCAAATTCTACACCTCCGCATTTCTCGCATACAGAAAAGAGCATAAAATAAGTCAATGAATAATATCAGAGTTATTGATGAAGGGAATATACTACAAGATTGACACAAGAAAAGCGGTAATAGCGTGAAGTCATATAGCATCGCTGCGATAATACGTTCACAATTTATGAAACAAGCCTCATTAATCACCTACAAACATGCTTTTCGTGAGATATTTTTGGGAAAGCTCAGATTACTTGCTGCTTCTGTCACTTGTGTGCCCCCCAACTTTACAACTTCAGTGAGACCTAATACAATTTTCTTTAACTCAGATAACCGAAGTGAGGTGCATTTTCACAGATCTAAGTAAACCAAAATGCCAATCAATACTCTAAGCATGATAAATGTTTGGCACCTTTAGTGCTTCACTAAACCTGCATCACTGCAAACCCGACACCTAGTTGACTTGGACGTCATAATCATTAAAACTGATGACTATTATTACATATGCAGTCCCCAGTTGACCCAAACAAAACCCAGATATATCTTGAATTATTACATACTTTATAAAACTCCTCTCATCCTGATCTAGGGAACTAAAACGACACTAAACTCGTAACAATGTCTAAATGCTCAGACAATCCAATGTCCCTCACGGCGCTAAATTATCCAATAACTGAACTGCATGGTACCTTACTGATGTCAGCGCGTAAGCTTGGGTGTGACTGTAGCCAACACAAGGAGCACGGCCTCGTCAGTGCGTATGGTGCGAGTCTGTTGCTGCGGACACGCGTTGATGTATGCATCAAAGAGGTTCTCCGGGGAGGACTCCGTGAGGACAGCGTCCCGTGACAGTGCCTCTTCCAAACCAGCAACACCTACACAAGCAGACATACAATTAGCCAATACTGGGAAGTGGACTTGGAAAACTAAATAAGTCTTGTAACAGTCCCTAGCATACAAGCATCATTTCATTAGTAACAAAATAATACCTAACATTTTTTAACCTCTCCCAAGGAGTGGAAGGTGCGGAAGACCAGGCAAATCGTTCATGCAACTGATTGAAAGTTGACCTATTACACATTTTGGGTGAGTGGGGCTACCTTAGTGTATCGCACCCACGCAAATGAAGCTACATAATCAAGTAGGGCATTCTCGTAATTTTTACTAGGGAAAAACGCTTAAAAACGTAATTCGAGAAGCGAGCTAGTCAACATTATTTAATCAACAGTTGGTAAAGTTATAGCTACTTACCTCCAAATACAACGAGGAGTTTTTTGAACTTTGGAACGTAGAGATCTTGCACTGGAGTTCCTCGATCAGAGGTGCCGATTACATAGTCGTAGCTCTCATTATTTTCACATTCTGATAAAACCTAAAAGTGTAGTTTTGGTTAAAAATACAGATTTTAAAGGAAAAATTGCATAAAATTTGCAAAATAATGCACAAAGAAAGTAATGACAGACTTTCAAACATTACTTGTCATTCCCTCTGATTGGAAACGGTGTACAGTTTAGAAAGTTTTCATGTTTGTTTTTCGTAATTTTTGTATAGTGTGATGTATGAATTACATTTTTAGACATTTTCTGTGTATCAACTGCTTCCAACCAACTTCAAAAGGTGAATGCACCAACTGTTACTGACCAAAGGGAGTACATCTACGAAATTGTTCAGCCCTTCACTGTGGCTAATAATTAACTCAAAAAAGTCAACTTTATACCTATTTAAATAATTCCAGTAAGATTTAAGACAAATCATTGATAATACAAAAGAAACAATATATATGAGACTAAAATCCATTAAAATTTGTATTGTCTCGAATAAGTACATTGACGTATCAGTTTATCCTCACTCAAGCTTTAAAACTTACAGAATTTGACTACAATATAAAACCTTGTTTTATGAGATTAAAGTCTATGCTATACTCTGATATTTGTCAAACTCATACAATAAGCAATTAGAGAAGTAGATGAGGACATCTGCAAACCAAATTACACATATAAAGTAGACACCAGCTTGGTCGACTGGTGAGCGAATCTGCTTGCGAGCAGGAAGACCTGGGTTCGAATCCCGCTGCCGACATGGTTGACGCGGCTAGAAATACGGCATGGGACTTGGGTAAACAACCAAATAATTATCGAAGCAATTATCCGACCCAAGAATGGGCCAGAAGGTTCGTTCCTATAGCCTCATTCTATTCTATTCTATTTCCCTTCTAGAGAAAGCCAACTGCTCATGGCAAGGAGAGCTGTTACAGTAGGAAGGCTTTCCCAATTTTTAATCCTAACTAGACAATTGACAATAGTACTAGTAACTGTTGGGGTCTACGTGTCAGGCTTACGTAAATTCTGCCACAGAAAGTAAAATATTACCAATGAGCTTGAAGTAAAAATCTTAGAGCATTTCTCTGATTTTCATTAATAAAGTTAAGAATTCTCTTGATGAAACATGTTGTACATAAGAGCATGTGCAAAACTATTGTTCCCAGCCACAACCAACCTGGGCAAGTGAGTCAGCATGCCTGACAGTGTAGCCCCAAGTAACACCGTGCTTCAACCTGGGCTCATGAGGTGACACCAGCTCCCCAACAGGTGATCCCATGACCCGAGAAACATCAGGGAGCTTCACAGTAACACGCATCCCAATCTCGACGGCTTTATCAGGAACAGCAACTAGTCTGCCCAGACCGGCATCAACGAGACTGCCAGACTTTCCATTCCTGTCTGTGACGACTCCTTCTCTGTACTTGCACCACTGGTTAGCCTTGAGGTGATGCGGAGCAGCTAGAGGGTTTAGCAAGCCTGCACTGGTGAGGTGAACACTTTTTGGCACTAAATGCTTGCGTAGGTACTGAGGGCACTCTTGATATTGTAGGATGGTGCTCATCATTTCTGTACAGTGGTGAATTAGAATGCATCAGTGCTCATGTAACATTGGCTCCAAAATTAAAGAAATGCTCCCCCCAAAAAAAAAAATATATAGCTATACAGCAAATTCTTGGTTATAATACATTTGTTTCTAATCTTGGTATGAGTAATTTAATGAGTATTTTTACTAATACATTTCTTTGAAAATTACGGGATAAACAAGAATTTGAATACAGATACACTTTCTTCTATAACCGTTTTCACAATAGCTTCTATTATATTAAATGTTATTTTTAAACGTACTTAAAGAAAATACCTTTTAATAAAAAAATTAGTAAAATGTGTCGAGTTGGTGAAATTTTTTTAGAATCAAAGCCCGGAAGGATGGCTAACAACTTTTAAAAGCTGTCATGTTTAAATGTGAATCTGATGATTCAAAAGTAGTAAAATTATTTATAAAAATGAAATATCTGTTTTTATCTCAAGTTCACAAAAGTAATCCTGTTTCACTGTGAATGTTACAATCAAGCACAACAGTGTGTACCCCAATTAAATTAGCTCTAATGCCATGGACATTTGATTTCACAACTGGATCCCAAATTAAAAATCTATCAGAAACTATTGCATGGTTATGAATGCATTAGACAAAACTGAACACAGACACTCGTGTAGGAGGTGAGCTCAGCTACAGCACGCATTAGCCTCAGCCATAAAAATGAGAAGTAGAAAAGAGAAACCATTACAAAACTACACTCAAATGGCTTTGAGCAATAAGTATTGTAGTGTACCATGCAATGGATACACATCTAAGGAATGCTATTTTTCTAAGACGTTCTGAAGAAGACAGCACTTATCAGTTATGCCTCAGAAAATATGTAGCTTGGTTATGTTACCTATCCCTTGATCAGTGCATACTGTCCATGGCTCTTCTACCGGAACTCTTTATCTATTGAATTATTTTTGAGCATTGCTACAGTGCTCAATTTGTTTTGTTTCAATTTAGAACACTGGTGGTGCAGTCCTTTGCTTTACTAAACATATTCAATGCATCCAATACAAATATATAATTAACTTAATACTGTATTATAGCAAAAATTATACTTGTATTTAAGTGTTGCATACATGTCAAACTAGTAGTTAATGAGTAAATTTAGATTTCGATCAGTGGAATCTATTCATCAGTATTAGAGTGTTCAATCAATATATGCAACACATATTTATACATTGATATTGAAAGATAAAGAGAGGGAAAATCTGCACTGAAAATAAAATATTGATATTCAAACAGTTCTATATAAAAAACTGTGAATGACAAACTACAACTAACATCAGGTAAATGACTGGAGTAAATGCACATAGCTGTATAAGGATCTATAGGAATGCTCTAAACCAATGTGATGAAATAAAAACTCATGAGCAGCACTTACCTAAGAATTCATTGTGTTGATTGGCGTTTGAAGATTCATTCCAACAATGGTCATTATAAAGCACTATTTCATCGACACCAAAAATCGAGATGGATCTTGCTAGCTGTCCCATAACATAGGTTCTTATTTCCTTCTTGGGACAAACTTCTGCCAGAAATGAGGTCGGGATGGCAACACTAACAGTATGAGAACGGCCTTCTTCAGAGAGCTTCATTGGTTCATAGAAATCAGAATTGTAAGGTTCATTAAATCCTTCAGAAAACATGGACTTCTTAGCAGATTTGAAATATTTTGAGCTAGCTTCAAATGTGCTATGAGGATCTGCATGCCTGCTTGTCTCACCATCTGAAGACCTATCATGTTTGAACACATTTGGTCTTTCTCCCAGGGCCACCTTGTTTGGATTTTTCTCATCTTCATCTCCTACTGTTGCATGATATCTTGACCGCTTTCCCATTTCAATAACTGTAATAATCTGCAAAAAGATGTGCATGAGTCTGAGTCAAAGAAAAGTAAGTACATTGATACACAAAATTTACACAAGAGAAAATGGTTTATATTTCTAAGTATTAAATTGTTTGATGAAGAATACTTAAGATCAATAGTGATTGATCATCAGCTGTGATAGTTTCACAACCAAATTAATAAAAGGACAAATTTAACAGTAAGTTAAATAATGTTTACAAAGCCATGAAATGATGTAATATTCTAAACCCAATATAAAAACATGGCTTTGCCGAGTAATGTTATAAATGAAAATGCTTTGTTGTAAAGCAATTTTTCAAGTGTGTATTGTGACCCATTTCCGGGAGAACACTGAAAAGTCCCAGACATGGAAATGTTGAACAATTCCAACTATGCATTGCAGGGAATCCTACATAAGTAGATATTATTCTAGTGGTGTAAATAACAATAACAAAATTTTCTACAATTGTATCAATAGCAGTACAGTAATAGGCTGAATAATATCCAAGTACACCAAAATATGTAATAATACATAAAGCTTTTGCATACTACAAAATTTTCCCTAGTACCTGAAGTGTTAACTAACTCATTACCACTCCCTACCACCAGTCTTAGTAAATCACTTCTGTTGCATGCGAAAATTAACTGTTTACAAATATAAGTACAGGGAGTCCCCGGTTTACGGCGACTCGCCGTTACGAACGAGCGCCCATAAATTCTATTAATTCATGTTCCACTTTACGGCAATTCGTTCGTAGCTTGCAAACCGAGCATAGTACTAGTCGTTTTGCCTTTCATATTTTTGAAAATGCAACGACAGTGTTCAAAAAGCAAGACCCCAACTCAGCACGATTTACAAAAGTATAGAGGTGTCACCGAGTGCATTTCGTGTCATAAGGTCATCGAAAAGGAGAAGGCATCTCTTCAATATTGTCTTGATACGTTCTTGAAGAAGGTTGACAGGACTCCCTCTACCTCAGCATCTCAAGACCTTGTGCCCTATACCTCTACAGCCTCTCCAGCCTGTTCAGACTGCAGGCTCTTCCGAATAACCCCGTCTCCCCAGTTACCAGACAGAATACTATACTTTGTTTATATTATATTTATGTAAATGTTTTTATCATTCGTTTGTATAATTTATGTATGTAAGTGCATATTTCCGTGGCGTATAGGCCAAAGTTCCGACCTACGAACTAAACCGGCTTACGAACGTCCGTAAGAACAAAGCTCGTTCGTAACCCGGGAACTCCACGTATATGACATACATGTATTCTTGCATATACAGTGTTCCATCACTTACCGCGGTTGTTACGTTCCAGGACCATCTACAATACGTGAAAATCCGCAATGTAGAAACACTATTTTAATATCACTTGAAAATAAGCTCGAAATCCCTTGAAATAAGCTCGAGGGGAAGCTCCACTCGAACGAAAGAAACCAAGATGCGACGGTTACTGAGCCAATAGGCGAATGGGATACAAAGCAGTATTTTCTGGTTGGTCGCTTTCCATCAGTCAACCAATCATATGTTGTTTACCATCACGTCGGCAAGTAGCGTCTCAAGCAGAAGCTGTTCAAATCCTACTGTTCGTTTTTGGTGTATACATCCGCTGAGTAAACACACTATTTATTTAAAATCGTAATTTTTTGATTTATAATATTCTTTTAGCATTAGAATTAATACTAATATATTTTGTAATCATTTTATTTTTTTAAACAAAAATTCATCATAGATATACATTACTGTACAACACATACTATGTATAGGCAGAACAAGTACCACAAAATACTGCAATAACTATCTTACAATAACATATATTTTGAAAACCCTCGGAATACAGAGTCTGCAATAAACGAACTGCGAAGTAACAAGGGAACACTGTACATGTACATGCATAATGCAAACTGAGTACTGAAAAGTTCATCATAAAATTCATATGCCATACATCATAATTGCTACTCAGTTATTTAACATGAAGTTATTCATGATTTTAGAGATCATTCTCACAGGCAAGCATGAATACCTTCATATAATCATTATCGTGGATTGCAGTAGCTACCAGATTGGTGGTGTAATTTCCTCTTTAACTATACTGTTTGATGTTAGTGATTTAATACATTAGTGTACTTCTCACTTCATATAATCACAATAGTTAAAACTCCACATGTACTACAATTTCAGCAGTCACATACTTTAAAAACTTGGCTATTTTTTAAAAGCTGAAACATGCAATTTAATACCATCTTCTTTTCTTGATAGTTTATTGATAGTTTTTTCACAACAAAGTTTGTTTTAACTCCTTACACTATTTTATAAACTTTACACTCATATTCAATAACTTTATTGTTCATAACAAGTAACTTTTTTGTTCATAATTAAATTAGAAATTTAAAAAAAAAATTCTATAGCAACTGAGTTGTTTTCCAATTTGGGTTTACACTTTCATTTTCCACCATTATACGGTAGGTCCTTGCTTTTTTAATATTCTCATTACTCATTTTAATAACTTTACTTTACCACAAATATTTTTCAAAGAAATTGTATAATCTAACTTTAAAGTGAAAGCTGACATGGTTGACAGCATCCCGCTGCTGACATGGTTGACGCAGCTAGAACTACAGCATGGGACTTGGGTAAACAACCAAATAATTATCGAAGTAATTATCCGACCCAAGAATGGGCCAGAAGGTTCGTTCCTATAACCTCATTCTATTCTATTCTGACAGCCATCTGGGTATTTGTTGCAACCTTTAATTTCTTCTAAAATACACACATACAGCAGGGTAGTATCCCACAGTTTTTTGCCTCAATGCTAGGCTTGTCCAAGATAATTCCTCAAGAATTCATGGGTCACTTCAGGCAATATCAGTCAAGTGGACTAGGAGAACCAGCTTATCATACACAGACACTCATGCTTAGCAGGTAGTCACAATTTAATCCAGCAGACTTACTATTCAAAATCAATGTTTCTAATTTACTGCATGCACTAGAAAATTCTTCAATACATCTAACACAATCATGTTGCATTCTTCATCTAGCCTTAAAAGATAGCTCATACTGAAGTATTCTTGACCACATCTGGTATTCCACTGGTTCTCTCTATACTGGTCACAAACCACACCAATATACCTCTCTTGTACATATTTATTACATTCTAAAATCAGATGTTCAATTGTTTCCTTAATTCCTTAGTTACACTGCATACACAACCCATTATTACCCATATTCTACCTCCATTTGCACCTATTTATATTTAATGCCTTACACTTGATGGCAAATAGGAGTAGGCTGCCAAAACTTCCATAAGTTAAAACAATTGAATCTTTTGTATTATGTTCCTACAGGCATACCAAGTTAAGGCCATTCTATGCTTTTATTTCTTCAAACAAAACTCATCTGTTAATCATTCTTCCACTTTTAACAACCCACTCATCCCTTACCTCTATTATTTTGACATAAACAATCTTTTACACCTTAACTTTCTTCACACACAATGAAAAAAATTTCATCATCCCAAATTTTATTCAAAATTTGTTCAACTCACACCTTATACATTAACACAGCCTTTATAATTTCCTTCAGAAAACAAACCATACTTTAGACCACCTTAAATTGCCTCCCACCAATTCTTTACTTGGACTCGCAAGCACCCATGTCATACCACAATTATCTTTCAACCTACACAAATATTTTACTTCTAATATAAAAATTCTTAATTCTTCCAGTCAACTTTAATTTAACTTTGTAAAGAGTTATCATACCTTCTAAAATTTCTCAACGAGTTATCCTTCTATAATCCAACGTAAACTTGGACTTAGATTTAGGGCCAGTATTTGGTTGGGGCCTTTGTAACGGCCTCCAATTCCCTTCAAATCACACACACACAATGCTCTGCAAGTAGTCACATATAAAGAAACTGACCAATCAACATCAATTTTGCTTACCCCACACATGCACCAAGAAATACTTCATCTCATCCACAACAGTGATATTACATTCTTCATCCAGACCCACAAGATATCTCATCCCAGAGTCTTCTTCAACACACCTTGCATTCCACTGGTTCTCTCCATACTGCTCATGGACCACATCCATAAGGCTCTCTCGCTCATGTTCATATTTACTACACTCTAAGACTAGATGTTCAACTGCTTCTTCTACTTCTGTTACACTGCAAACATAACCTTGTATTCCCTTCATGTGCATCCATTCCACTTAATGCCTTACATCTGACGGCAAACAAGAGTTGGCTGCCAAAACTTCCATCATAAAACATTTCAAACCAAATTAAACTACTTTAATTAATTAAAGTAGTTTTCCCATTCATACTACGCTTCCATTTGTTCAGACCATACTCTTTTGTTAATTTTTCAATTTTTTTCCCCACTTGTTGCAATCGCACTCCAGTCCCTTACCTCCACGGCCTCTCAATGACCAATCGTCCATAGGTCTTTCAATTTAAACACAAACAGTCTCCTGAAGCTTCAGTTTTCTTGCACGCCCCAGCCAAACTCCTTAGACTTAGACTTAGACTTAGATCGAGGGCCAGCGTTTGGCTGGGGCCTTTGTAACGGCCTTCAATTCCCTCCAATACACAC
>VCRD01007219.1:10277-22553 GCA_006783055.1 Trinorchestia longiramus
GGAGTCATAATGTCTTCTCAAATGACTTGCGCTCTAATAACTCATGCGTGAACTTTGCTGGAGCTCTGCGTGTCTGTTGTCTCATCTAATTCAACTTTTCAAACTAAACTTCATCAGTTGTGTGTTAAGTTACGGTCCTGCGGAGCCGCTGCGCGTGATTTCCTGACGTAAATCATGCGTGCAAGTTGTAGGTAGTAACACTCCATTATCATCGCCAGGTTTCCAAATGCTGTTGTTCAGTTGTCAGTTTAGCTGCATTGTGGTTTCTTGATTGATGCGTCCAAGAGATTTACTTAGCAATGAGATGTGTCGTGTATATCGTGAGCTGCGTCATGGGAATTATTGCATTGCGGTTATTATTAAATTACGCCATAATCGGAATATACTGTAACTTATCCTAGTGTTATTTGTGCTCATACTCATTTGAAAATGCTATACTCATATTTTTGTACTAGACGCCCCTAATGTGTTTGAGGTGATAGTGCTTCTTTTTTCTTTAAACTTATTGTTACGAAATTGTGCACGCAGCATGTTGACCGCTTCACTAAGTTCATAAAACTGTCTTGTCGTGGAGCTCAGCTACAAGTACTGTGTATAGACACAGTAACTAATTCAGTTTGTTGAGCGGTAGCTCTGTCGGTTCATGTGTTCATCTTGCAGCGTCATGCTCCCAACTTGCACAAGTCAGGCGACCGCTTTCCCTTCATTGAGGTACATTGTAGATCATCCTCTTCAACTGTGTTTACGAGAATTATTCGCGTTCACCGTGTTATTGTGGTTACCAACATGCTAATCTGATTAAATTGGGCGTCTTTTGTTGTATATTTAACTATTATGACCCGTCAGGTGTTTGTTTTCGTAACTCTGTCTCTCGAAATAGTGGGGTTATTTTTTCTGCCTTCATAGTTTTTATCAGTGTATTGAACATCACGCTGTTAATGCTTGACATGCCTACGAAAGTTGAGTCATCGTAAATAGCTTGAAAAAATATCGATGGTAAATTAATTTGCATGATGTGCACCACACTTCCAACGAACATTGATATTTTATTCCATAAATTATTTGATTGCTGATGTGGTCCATAGTGGATCTGCTATTACAAATTCCATACTTCAAATTCTGATGTATTCACCACTGTTAATCATAATTTTTTAATGTGTGTTGTCACAGTCCTTGCTACAATTCCAATTTTTTCAAAAGTATTGATAATTTTATTTCTGTGGCCACAGTTTTTGTTATAATTCCAATTTTTTCAAGAGCATTAATAATTTTATTTCTATGGCCACAGTTTTTGTCACAGTTCTATTTTTTCCGGAGTATGAACAATAATTTTATGTGTGGCCACAGTCCTCTTCTTATCAGGCGTTTGTGCGGACCGCCAGCCGCCACTCTGGTGCTCTCCCTCCATTGGGTTATGTAATGTGATGTAATGAGAAGGGTGTCGGAAAACTAGTCACGGCTCAATTACGCCTTCTACTCTACAAATTATTCATATTACCGAGCTTGACGATTTTTTTTTAATGCGACAATTTAGTTTGACGCAAGATTAAAGTACCCCTGTACCTTTCTTCCCATCGCCGTCTTTGTTTTGTCAACAGTGTATCTGAAGGTGCTTAATATTTACCTCTTAAGGTCAGCCACCCAAGGAAGTACGCATTGGATTGCATCACAGCCTCTCGCTTGAGCGCAACCTTGGCTCCGTGTTGTGTTGTGCTGCCTGCGGGTTATTTACTGACGCTTCAGCAGCCGAGTCACCTATGGTTACAAGACCGACCGCCGGGCCTCTTATGGGCAATCCTGGCCACAGCGACGGCCTTTGAACGACCTCTGAGGCCGTTATTCTCCAGTTCTTTCTTGGGGAAGATTTATTTCTGTAATCTAACTTTCAGCTTCTTGGACGCTCTGCAGCTTTGCCTGCTGATCTCATAGGAGAATGGGCAAAGGCGAATGTCCTTGAGCGTGACTTGGGGGACTTCACAATCTTTGGGAGTTAGGTAGAATTTACGAAGTTTTCTCAGTGGAATTATGGCAATGGTGTCCGTCCTAGTTAGAGTAGCTAGGAGACCTAGCGCTTCACTAGCACATCTTGAACTACCTGCATTGAACTGAGCAGAATATGCTGACATTTGCTTGCTTTGCTAAAAACTGCAAATTTTCTTTAATTGAGCGCTTTTATTGTATTGTATATCTAACACGTATGAAGTTACTAATGCAGAAGTATGTAAAAACGGACTCCCGATCACCTACTGTGTTAATGAGTTTAAGCCGGATTTGTTATATGATATTTCAGGGAAATTCTGTAGTAGTCAGTAAAAATCCAAGTGATATATTTTCGTTTTTTCGGCGAGACGGAAATTTTAACGTCTCGCGTCGCGGTGATGGCTTTCAATATAATGTCCAGCTTCACAACCCGAAATATCGATCACGACGATTTCGCTAGCGCTCTACGCTGTGGTTGCCTCCGCTCTCACTACGCTGCCAGACACGCTTCGTGCTGCTTCCACAAATGTTTCATTTTCTGTCATTGATAGCTACTGAACGTCTTACCAGGTAAATACTTGATCTTCGCCGAGGTCAAATGTTTTCTAGTGTTTCCAGTTGATGGTTAATCAATATTTAGTGCAGGCTAAATTGTTTTTCGTTGTTTTAATGACCGAGGCGATAGTAATCATGTAGGACTATATAACAACTTCGTCTTCCCTTTAATTTCTTCTCAAAAGCGAGAAACTAGAGAAATATACGATTTTAAAATTTACTTTGTGCAGAAACGGAAATGTGTGTGATTGCTTGTCACATGCAATTTATTATTTACGACATTGATTAGTTATAGCATGACATATTTTCGCCTTGGGAGGGAACATTTTCGTCAGCAGGTTCACTCGTAATGCCTATTTCAAATTTTGATCTTCTCTGTTTCCTCAGTGATAATTTCAGCGCACTGTGCGACCGACCTTTAACATTAGTTTCTCTTTGTGATGATGACCTCAGTCCAGTGGAAGTGAGGTTATTCCTAGAATAAAATGACGCAATATAGTATGCAATACTAAGGCGGGATAACGTGTTTCAAGGTGTTTTATTTTATTTAGAAACGGTTCTGACTCGGAGCTGTGGGTGGAATCGTTTTACCAGGGTTTAGAATTTTATGTAGTTATAGATATCTATTATCTTCCGAAACCTAAATTTGAGGGAGCATAATGTTGAGTTGATATCTAAGGTTTTTGAGTTCTGAAGAAAATTCAGCAATTCGCCAACATGTTTTTGAATGAAATTAGGAGGGTACAAGTTGCTTATGAAATGGTTTCGTAAAAAAGTCGTCTCTGGAGCTAAAAAGTGTTCAATGAGCAGATTCTGAAAACTCGCAATAAAATAAAGAACGAAATTCAACTGGCAAGCTAATGAGTACGGTTCGAAACCATTCTAAGTATTGTTAACAATCTTATATATAAATCCTATCTTTTCATTTTTTTGTTTACATTAGTTTTAGATTAAATTTATAACTTTCTTTCTTTTGTTAAGATATTGAAGCATGTTCAGGGTATACAATGAATCTGTTAAAAGACCAAGGTATCGTGAATCTATCATTTAACTTTCATTTGTATTCTGTGTGGAATTCGCCGTTGTTTGAGTGGGATTAAAAAAGTCTATTTAGTCATCGGACAGAGGAGTCAGATGCTTTCGTACTCTTTATTTTTACTCTGTGCATGAGCGTTTTTTATGGTTTCTATTTAACAGTAAATTTTCTACTAGATCTAAATGACAGCATACTTTCATTGGATTTGTATGCCAATATACATATTTTTTCTATGTTTCGTCTTTTTTGTCTTTTGCAGGATCTTGAAAACTGTTGAACTTGAGCTCAATAAACGTGACAGTTATTGTCAACTAATTTGAACCATCACAGGACCACGTGGCGGCCACGTTCGGCTCAGGAGTGGGCAGCGCATGTGTGGTGGACGTGGGAGACCAGCAGACCTCTGTGTCCTGCGTGGAGGACGCGCTCTCCATCCCCTCGTCCCGGGTCAGCATCTCCATTTGTCTCGTATCAGTGCTACCTGTGATTGTCTTGTATCAGTGCTACCTGTGATTGTCTTGTATCAGTGCTACCTGTGATTGTCTTGTATCAGTGCTACCTGTGATTGTCTTGTAACACTGGCCAGCTTTTCTATATTACCTCATGCCGATATTAACACTGATCGTCTTGTAACACTGGCCAGCTTTTCTATATTACCTCATGCCGATATTAACACTGATCGTCTTGTTACACTGGTCAGCTACTATATGTGCCCAATAACAATACTAACACAGATCGTGTTTTGTACCGAACACTGACTGTGTTTTTATATGTTGCATACTTACCTAGAATGAATCTTTGAGTGCAATTTGCCGTGTAGAGGTTTTCATACGATTAGATATTATGTGAAACGCTGTCAGCGTTTTTCCGTCCATCAACATGGTTTCCTTTCTAAAAATGTTAAAATATTGCCTTTCCCGAAACATGTTCAGTTTTCAAAGCTAATTCATTATGCGAGACAATATGCCATATACGTGAAATACAATGGAGTGTCAATTTTCGACATTGTACTTAGTCTAAACCGCTGTTCAATGGAAGTCACTAGTGCCGATGACCGCTTCGTTTTCTTAGTTTCAACTTGGATCGAAAGAATGTTTGTTGTGTATTGCACTTCTTATTTAATAAATATTATATGTATTATTTAATATATATTATACATATTATATTTTGTACAGTTGCGGCTAGAGCACGGCGGCAGCGACATATGCCAGGTGCTACACTGGCTGCTGCGCAAGTGTGGCTTTCCGCGCTCTCTGGACCCCGCCACACGTGCTGCTGACGCTCGCCTCCTGGCCACCGTCAAGCACACCGCCTGCCATGTTGATCTTGTGAGTATCCAGCACACAGACACACACACACCGCCTGCCATGATGATTAGATGAGTTCTTTTTGAAACCACATCAGTTGTCTAGCGTGTGATTGAGGTATCGCTCATTTCATTTCCTGTTTATTTTAAGTATGGCAAATGTACACATTATCAAAATTTTGTGATACAACTGACGGTGTCTGTACAAAGCACCACTTGATTTCAGTATCATGGAAAACTATTGATGACTTATCCTTATTTGTTTTTAATTCTCAAAATTGATCTAATTAATATGTTGTGATGAAACACTTTTGGTAACCATACAGTACTATGAAAAAACTCAAATGGAATCCGTGTGAATGAATGCTTGGTTATTAAAAGTGATTTTCAACGATATTTATTAATTTGTACATAATATGACATGTTCGCCTTCAGAATATACATACAAATTCATATTCATACAAAATAATTATCTTCAATTTGATGTGAGAAGGATATTGAAAAAAAAACAAAGAAGACCTAAAAATACGTTATTGTTGTACTTTATTCTAAGTGTCACGGGAAAGCAAAAAATGAATTAGAAGGCCTCATTGGTCGCTAAATCTTTTCTCGTTCGACGTAAGTTAATTTAAATAAGTAAACCAAACCACCATCTATTTTTTTCGAGCTGCTCTTGAGTGAGATCTTTTTTGTCCGTCCTTCGTACACAACACTCGTGTGGTCCCTCAGTTCCAACGTTGTCGCCTTTTGCACAATGGAAGACATTTTGCACGTTCAAAAGTGGTTTTTTGTTATCGATTGTTGTATATACTTTATTACTATTAATTTCGTTCGAAAAACTCGAATTTTTTTCGACAAATATCTATAAATTTTTAGCTGTCGTTTTCGTTAATGTCAGTGTTGAATGCTTGTATTAATTTAAAGTTATCTGTTACGTTCTTTTCTCTTTTACAATTTTTTCGATTTCTTCGCTGTTCAACAGGACAAGTGTGGGGTACAGGAACTGCAAATCCAAGTGATGGATCCTGGCTGCAAGCCTGCCTCGTACAACATACAAGTAAGCGTAGTTAGGTCTTTATAAAAGCTGTAGATGTCCAGAGCCGGAGATTGTTTTTAATTTCAGTTCTTGATTATTCTGCTTGGAAAAATGAAGCATGTTTTGTGATTAATTTAACTGCGTTTCGAAAAACGTAATGTAGTCTATTAAGTCACGGAGTAAGGTGAGTTGCAATTTTTTTTGTAGTTATAATAGCTTCATGAAAAATTATGGGCACCTTCCTGTTGCACCTTTTGAAGCTATTGTTTCTGTGAGGAAATTTTCATTGGCTTGATTTGGAGGAAAAATCTCAGGGCACACCAAAACTCGCTTGTGCCAGGAGTGCACGGAAGGATGAGCAAACATTACGCTACTTGTTCACAAGAAAGTCGTTTTTTGTACAACCTGGAATGTAAATTATAAGATAATGCGTAGTTTTGCTTCGTAAAATTGAACATAGCGTATTTGAGACATTAAATGATTGGGTGAGAAAAAGGCAATAGATGGAGGAATGCGTTCCAAGCGACGTGATGGATAAGAAGAAAGGAATCGACAGCCATTGAATTTTAGCCGACTGGATACGAAGTGTACTCAAGTGCGTATGGTATTTGTTTTCGTTCAAAATATTTGTCTATAAATTTAAATTATTTCTAATATTAACTGTATATATGTTAATTTCTTTAGAAACATGCTTTCTTATGAGATTTGGTTGCCACAGGAAGTTATGAAGTACTTGAAATTTTGTAAAGAGGATGGCAAATTGCCCGGTTGGAATGAGAGTGGGGAGAGTGTGTTATTACAGCCATTATTCTAAATTGAATAATATTCACAAGTTTAATTGTGATCTTTGAGGTGGGTGACGAGCTGCTACTGGCGCCACTGTCGCTGTGTTACCCTGCGCTGCTGCAGCTCACTGGGGACAAGACCCGCGTCCTCGTCCAGGCCCCCAACCCAGGGCACTCCGAGGACCCCTTCGACGACCTCTACCTCAGAGACACCAGCGTCAGTCATTTTAGCCTCCCTGCAATGTCTGCATTCTCTTTAATATTTAAGCGATATCATCGTTTTTATCTTTTATGTTTAATGCAGGACCGTTAGAATTAGTTAATAATGTAGTTGTAGGCCTGGTTTTTCACGTATAGTGGGAAGTCAGTGCTTCTTTTTCAGTGTTTCGAGCTCTGATGCTTTCAGATAAATGAGACGATACTCGAGTGCAATCTATGGTGCAGTACTTTTAAAGATCATTGTCTTATTTATCTTTAACAAAATGAGTTAGCTCACGTTTGAAACAATGACCATGATTATTTTTATTAAATTGTTGACAGCTCTGTTGTTCTAAAAGAAATAGTAGGCACTATCTCAACATCCTGTGCGAGACCCTGGTTATAAGAATTTCAAAACTTTTTTTTTTAAATTCAGACACAAATGAAATTAAATTTACTGTGTAACTGTGCTCTTTTTTGCGTTTCGTTCTTAATTCCTTTAACATTTCATGTGGGCCATTCTCTGTTTTTATTCCAGATTTAGTGAATGTGTTATTTAAACCTCTTATATCGAAACATTGCAAATACTGAATTCTAATAGACTGCAGCCTACTTGGATATAAAACTTTCAGCGTTAATTCTCGTTTTAAGTTTCCTGATTGGCATTAAAATGAAAACCTGGAACTGTGGGAATTTTTTGTAAAATTTCCGTACATGATACCTCTTATAGAATTATGATGCATGTTTTTTATCGCTCTTGTTTAGCTGATAATGAACTATAGGTCTCTGTCAGAACAAAGATTGATGTAAAACAATTTTTTCGTGTTTATTTTAGTAGGACAATTTTCTACTATCGTGTACTGAAAGTAGAGAATGTTTAATACGTGTATCATATATTGTTCAGTATGTAACTCTAATGAAAGGAAGCTACTAATGCATAACAGGGGTAATAATTTTTTGAAATGTCACAATTCATAAAACTGTGTAGTGTCCAAAGTATTTTAAACATTTTGAATTTATTTAATCAGTAGTGTAGATACGCCATTTGGAAACAAAACAGTTATGACCCTCAGAATAATTCACGAATCTATGGTTATAGCCAATGAGTCATAAACCATGAGGATGTAAATCCACATCGATTTTGTAATTGCATAATTAATCCACTATATAATAATGCAGTTTTTTGCTTGCTTGCTTGGTCCGTCTCTCTGTCACGCTTATAAGGATTTAGATAGGAGAAAATTTGGTAGGATACCAACGGCACATCCTCCAATGTGGAAACTCCTTCAGAAAGCTCGCATCCACTGGCAAATCAAGCGAAAAAATTCAGTAAAAAACACGTGAATTTCCACGTCCGGGTCTACTAGTTATTTATAATATTTTTCTGACGAATCTACAAAGAATTTTGTATAATTATGTTATGCTCATACAGAGGCGGGGCGGCAAAGAGGCATCGGAGGGTTCAGGAGAGGTGGGAGATGAAGACATGGCGGGGGTGGATGAGAATCTGAACGGGCGTCCAGACACTTGTGGTAGTGTGGGCCCCGTTCTGTCTGGTCTGCTGTCCCTGGAGCAAGCCGTCCATGCCAGCATTGAGAGATGTGAGTCTTCCTTGCATTACGGCCAACCAGACTCTAAATTAAATGTTTATGAGTTAATAATCCGGTAATTTTGTGAGTTGTCACCGTATGTACCTCGTGCACAAATATTCTTACGGTTCCTTATCTGTTGAACTTGAGATGTAACATCCCTTCTTCGGATTTGGGAGCTCTAATTTTCCCGTTCTTTCTCTCAAATGTGATTAATCTTAGTTTAATATTGAAGCAAAAAGTGGTATGCAGAGAAAATATTTCCCTTGGACTCCCATTGATCTTGGCGTACTTGAAATGCGTTCTGTCGTGGGAAAAAGTGAAATAATTCAAGTGCTGGTAAAAAACAAACTGATTTTTTCCATAAAAATATATTCGATTTTCATAACATATTCATTTGAACTTTAAGTTACTTATGTTTGGCTGCAATAAATATACAAAATTAATAATCAATTTAGTTTGCTTTGAACGTTGTTTTCCAATGTTTTTATTCGTTTACAATTTGCGACGTCCGTAACAGTGTATGTTCTACTAAGTCTTTCCTTTTCAATTCGCTTTATACTCTGCTTTCTGTCTTATTTTAACTAACGGGAGGAGAAGGCCTCGCGTAGAATCTATAAGCAGTTCAAAGAGATAATAGTCGGAAAGACCGGGGTTGTGTGTTTGGTGTTTTAGCACTTCGACGCTGTTTCCTTAGTTTGACTGGAAGTGAGTTGACTTTACAGTGTTATGCAACGACAAAAGTTATAACTACCATAGCCTTCGGTACTCGGGTGTGCACTGCTTGCTGGTTAAAAGCATTGGATACATTTCAGGCCTTGATGCACCTTCCAATCAGAATTAAATTACGTGGCCATGGTAGGATCTCATTAGTACACATGAATAGAGGACAGTGTATTAAATGTAGAGATATTATGCAACAGAAATGCATAGAATTTTCTATATACCGTTGTAAAGTTCATGCGTTCATTTAGAAACTTTAGACAAATGAAGACATTTCAGAACTTTTCCATGAATTTAATTCATATAAGAACTAGAATTCAAATTCGAACTAGATTTATTTGTACTAAAATCAACAGGATTTTACTGACCTTCATTTTATAGTTCTTAAAATGAATGTTTTCTGAATTAAATAGATTCACACAGTTGTACAATTTATGCTTCATTTGTAGACGATTTTATTTTCTTGTGTCAAATGACGATGTCCGAAATAATTTTTCAGGTTCGAACTTTAATAGAAGGTGTCGATAAGGATAGAAACTCTGCCTTCCGGTCTTGACCCTTAAACGACCACATTTGCTTCTGAAAAGAGAAATGCAACACAACCACAGCCTGTTCATTGGCTGGTCATGCTGCCGGCAGCGTCTAAACAAACGGAACCATAACGAGCGTTGCACGCTCTAAACGTGCTGAGTGCAGTGCTGGGTCGATAAACACCTTCGGTTTTGTTTTATTACACTTTTTCGATAGAGCAGATCAGTGTCCTTTTGGTCGTTGAAAGATTAAACATACTGAACTAATTTTTTGTGTTGTAGGTGCTGAAGAGACGCGGCGCCGTATGTATTCGTGCATTTTGCTTGTGGGTGCGGGGGCCAGCTTCCCTCACCTGGGCAAGTGGCTGCAGAGCAGACTGCCTTTGCAGATTCCCATGGCTTATCGACCAGGTGCGGCCCTCTAGTAATGTCAGGGAGTGTGTGTGCCTCGCATTTATATATCCTGTGAATACATTATCTAGATATTGAAGCTCGTTCTTTGATGATTAGCTTTTGAACATTGTTGGTATGAATAGATTTTGTCCACTTGTTGCAGTCTGTGTACATCTCAGAATTGTAATCTTTCAATGAAACAGTACTACAGTAGATCTCACATGACCTAAATTCAAAGTGTTAGAAACTGATACAGACACTTTGATAAGTTGTAGAGGGTACAACTAATGCATGCAAGGTGATAATATTCCAGTATGGACCAATATATGCTGTATTATCATAATCATATGTATATAATTTCATCTACGGATGTTTTCAAGGTATTGTGTTTAAACAGTTTTTGTTTTCCTATGGTTGTCTTTCTGACGACAGGTAATATTGATGTCTACTGACTGGTCGTCACGTCGGTAGACGTCAAGTCCATCGAAGTCGAGTAATGTAGGAGTTCGGCATAACAATTTGGCCATTTCAAGCCATTAGTGCCGACTGGTAAGTCAACTTGCCACATCAAAAACGTTATATAATTTCAATACAATGTTAAAAGAAGCATAGTAGGATGCTGTAACTTATTCAGAACACGTTCAGTACTTGCCTCGGTGCGGTTACATTTCATTTCTAATAATAACCTTCACAGTATCGAAATTTTATAACTTTTGATGAGGCAAGTTGACTTGCCAGTCGGTATTTCACTTCTATCTTTTCTGCGATATCAGGAATATGCATTCCATAAAAGGCTAACTAATTAGTTTGTGGACGAAAATACTAGGGTATATTGTTTACGAATATTTTTTTATTTAAATTTTGCGATTTCAATGTAAAGCATTGGGATTTGTATCAAACTTCATCTTTTTGTGCAGTGTTTGGAGTACAACTTCTTTTGAACAAAAATTGACAATTATTTTCAATAACTTCATGACGCCGTGTAAATGTACAACAGTAGTTATAGTGTGCGATGACAATACACCAGTTTTATTTTGTTTAGAATTGAAGCTGAAATGACAGTTGTTATAAAAATTTTCGTGCTTTGAAAGGGTCAACGTTTAGACATCGAATGAGGCAGAATGGATGCTTATGTTTCTAGGATTGTGTAGTTGACCAGCTGGAAATTCTGCGGTACCAGGGTAATGTATGTATATAAGACGACCGTATTTGAGGTACGGCAATCGTGTATTCGGCGACAAGCATCAGTGCCAAATCAGCTATGAGATCAGTAGCGTTAGGAACTAAAATTTAAATGATGCTGTGGAACCAATTGAACGTCAATTCCATTCTCTAATGACATGGACCCATATTTTTTTCAAAATTTGTTTCAAGATTATACCAGTGTTGTGATATTCTATGACAAACATTATGTGACTTTATACCTAGTGTACAGCTGCTACCTCTGTGTTGAGGCATTACGAAAGTCCATCTAAAACCGTTTATTTATGTACATCTCTTCATCGCGTTTCAAGTTAAACTCACTAAAATAAAAAATAAATAAATCAACTTTGTTTCCAATAGTGTATACAGTACATATGAATTGGGTTTCAAATTTTTAATGTTCACATCTTATGAGTAGTGACTGTGCTTATCGTTACGATCCACAGAGAAGTAGTGATGCTTCAAGCGAGATCCCCGTCCTAAATACCCTGTTGCTTGTGCAGAGCAGCTGGAGGTGATCACAAGAGCCAAAGACCTCGACCCTGGCACGATAGCTTGGAAGGGCGCCGCGCTCATGACTGGTGAGTTTTGCTGACCTGGTTATAGACGGTAGACATTAGGTCCCGAGCATTAGAATAAGACAGTGAAAACACTGTCCAATGTCTCTGACTAGCGTGATAGTGTTCTTAATTTTACGAGGATCCAGATGCTCATCAGAGTGCATTCATTGATTGTGGAGGCTCATTCTTCAGACCCTGCGTTGTTTTTCTCGTACAAGAGAAGAAAGAGAGAAATTCTTTCATCAACTCATTAAGATATGAGGTTTCTCCACGACATACTTAGATTATAGAGGTCCATGGGGTCCAGGCTATGTGTGCTCTCAGGGGTCTAGGCTGTGTGTGCTCTCAGGGGTCTAGGCTGTGTGTGCTCTCAGGGGTCTAG
>VCRD01007221.1:5660-22552 GCA_006783055.1 Trinorchestia longiramus
CATAATCTGCCTCCTACTCCTTATGATATAATCTGCCTCCTACTCCTTATGACATAATCTGCCTCCTACTCCTTATGACATAATCTGCCTCCTACTCCTTATGACATAATCTGCCTCCTACTACAACCTAAAATAATTTACTCAAGTCTATACATAGAGGCCAATGTTCTGCAAAATTTCCACACTCTGGACTAATAAAATATGCGTGTGATTCTTATTGATAGCACTTGTCTATCAAATGTTCTTAACTTCTGAATGTGATTCGTGCATTCTGCTGCGTCTGCTGGTTGCTGCTTATTTATTTGTCGGCTGAATTTTAGCCTTCAAGTTGTCATCATTCTGCTTGCGACGTTAGTGATCGTCACGAGTATCGCTGTTTCTGTTCCACTCATCGGATGCACCAGAAAATTGTCAACTTAACTCTCATGTTATGTCACTAGAATTATGTTTAATTCTTTTTCATTGTAAACATTGTCTTTTTTATACTGTAACATTTTCAAAGTTGAAACAAAATAATGACGATTCTATTAATTCTACCAGATCTTACTTTTCGACAGAAACATTCCAAGAATCGATCCAAAATAATAATTACAAGGTTTTCACGAAATCTTGTTTTGACAGAAAGCTGAGGAAATTCACCGACGTGTAACGAAGAAGTACTACGCTGAGTTGGACGCGTGGGTGCGCATGGGTCAGTTCTGCTTCTCTGCAGGGCGTCTGGACGACGCCAGGGCTACTCTTGCTAAAGCGCTCCGGGTCCTCAAGAAGAAAGAAGGTGCAATCCTCTTTGTAGTTGTAGTTACACTTGTTCATCTTCTCGTACTTGTACTTTTAATACTTGTACTCGTGCTTGGTGTACTTGTTATACATGTATTTGCTAAATAATTAGGTAGATGTTGGAGTCTTCCTTGTGTTCAGCCACGTCATGTTGGCTTTGTGCAGAACATTGCCTTGTGTGCAGCCACGTCATGTATATCCTTTCCATTACCAGGTGTAGACGTGACGTGTCGCTTCGCCCAGCTGGAGCACAAGTATGGAGACGTGGACAAGTCCAAAAGCATGTTCGAGTCTCTACTAGCAAACTTTCCCAAGCGCATCGACGTCTGGAACGTCTATGTTGACCTGCTCATCAAGGCTAATGATGTTGAGCAAGCCAGGTAACAGGGCTTTCGTTTCTTTGCACAGCTTCTTGTTATATCTGATGTATTTTGTTCTATATCCTGATTAGGAGGCGTACTTGTTCTGTATCTTGATTGCGAGGCATATGTTGTTCTGTATCTTGATTGCGAGGCATATGTTGTTCTGTACCTTGATTGCGAGGCATATGTTGTTCTGTATCTTGATTGCGAGGCATATGTTGTTCTTTACCTTGATTGCGAGGCATATGTTGTTCTGTATCTTGATTGCGAGGCATATGCTGTTCTGTATCTTGATTGCGAAGTATATGCTGTTCTGTATCCTGATTACAAGTTGTATTTTGTTCTATTTCTTACTTATAAGGTGTATTATGTCTTATTACTTGGTTACGAGAAATATCTCATGATTGACAAGATGCTATTGAACGAATTGCTGTATCACTAAATATACGAGTGCGTAGACTCTTCGTGATCAGATTGGTGAAAGATGCGTGTTAAGTAATGAGAACTTCATTTTCCAAGCCTTTCAATGACTTGTTTTGTGAGGATAATTTTATGTAATAAAATAGATAGATTTGAATGTCTAAGACTTCTGGGAATGGATGGCGGTGTGTAAGAGATAACAGTTGCATTTTTGCCTCTTCAATATGCGAAATGTTTTGATGACTTCGGAGCGATCTGGCTGAGTTGGTGACTTAATTTGTAGGATTGGGCAATAAAACATTCAGGAGGGCCATAAGGGAAAAACCTTGAAGAAAGAGAGCGAGAACTGGCCGGAACAAACATTTATCTGAGAGCTGAGTTGTACGACTATTGGTCAACTTTACAGTGGCCTTTGTGACCCGTTTTTAGCCAGCCCTTCAGCTTATGGTGAGAGTGCTGATGTATGTTAACACTAGCGGGGCTAATCGTGTACTTAGAGAGGACAGTGTAATTGCTCTCTACCGGTTAGTTGCATTTCATAATAACTGAAGCTAGCGTTGTTAATATAGCTTGCACTATTCAAGTTTTCCTCGCTCTAGCTTATCAAAACTTTTTATTTGCAACTCTGCTCTCGAGAATTGTAGCTCGTCAGAAGTGTTAATCCCTGTTATTTTGAGCTCAAGGAGAGCACAGGCTTTACATTGACTGGCTTTTGTGTTTACAGGAACGTGCTGTCACGCATGTGCTGCCTGCAGATGCGGCTGGTGAAGAAGATGTCTCTGTTCGCCAAGTGGCGCCAGTTCGAACAGACGCACGGCACAGCACGCACACAGGAGGCGGCCAAACGGACGATTGATGAGCTTCTTATGAAAGAAGAAGCCGCTCTTGATCAATAAAACAGGGTTGAACCTTTTTTTAAAATTTGTTATTACAAACACATCTTTTTAGAAAATGGGACCCGAATATTCTGTTAACAGAAATAGATGGAAATGATAGTTCTACTTGAAAAAATATCATAGCATCATTTAATGACAGAATCTTACGTAATGAGTATGCGCTTGCTTGAAGCCGGAATTGCATGTATCTTGAGGTCTGAACTGTGGCATGTGATGGGTTTGTTCTCTCCTAACTTCAGAGTAAATGTTTTAATAATTTTCGTCCTATATATTTTTATGAAAATGCGACTCAGGTTTATATATTTGATGTTGAAAGGAATTAATTCATCTCTCACCCAGGCCTTGCAACGAATACAGGTCTTATTTTTCATTTCCAAACATGGGCATAACTAAATAATCAAAGGAGACAACAGAGACCGTACAAATCTTGGTTTTTCAACTACCGGGCATAGCAACTGAAATTTTAAAGACAACTGCACTGTAGGTTGAAGTTTTAAAATCCCACATAATCTCAAAAGCCGTGAAGTTTCAAGTTGCCCTCGCAGACTAGGGTGGTGGAGTAAATAGCTTCCAATACGAATATTTAAGATAGCCTTCATCTCAAAGTCCTCTGCTATGGTACTCATACATGCATGTTTCTTCATTATATATGAGTTTTAATTTGATATAAACCAGTTAGAGAGGAGTGATGGCTTTCCAGTTCACTATCCCGAAAGGAAAGAAAAAATTCTAAAACTATACATGTTGATATGATACGTAGCTCAGTGAATATAATTTCACATGTCAGAATTCTTATTTCATTGATATTAACTAAATAGTCTTTTTTTTTGAGGATAATTAATACATTATATATTAACTATCAGATACAGTCGCTGTATATATTTATATATATAAATATGTGTTATGTCTGAATAAATTACATGCAGTAGCGAGATCGAAGGAAAATATATTACATTAAAAGGCTGTTGTAGTGATGTTCTGAACTAGGTAAAGTAGAGTGGCAAAAATTGCTTGATACAGTGCAAGCTTGAGATACGCACAGCTCTGTATACGAGAAATTGAAAGATACGAGGAAAGTATAAGCAAAAAATTCTGCTCGAAATGCGATCATTGGCTTGTGTAACGAGCCGGGATGTGGGTTTACGTGACGCGCGTATCCCGATCATCTCGATCCGGATTCATCCCTTGAGAATCGGTGTCCTTCGTTCTCTCGTAGCGTGACGATCTACGCGCTTGTGATTTCAATGTTTTTTTCAATGATTTTTCATTGTTTGTTCTAGATACGAGAAATTTGCTATACGAGCTCAGTGCTGGATAGAATCAAACTCGTATCTCGAGGTTCCACTGTACTAAAAAATACCTAGGAAATGAACGCTATTATTCTTATACATCAGGTCTAGGGTGCTCAAATCAAGGGTAATTATGAATGATGGGCGCTTTGAAAACGGGGAGCACGATAAAAGCCCGTTGTATTTCTTTTGTCACTCTCCTTTTAATATAAATTTTAGTAATGCGGTTCAGAGTTCCATAAATTTAATTCATGGAATTCACCATGAACGTACGTTTAATTTCCTTGTCATTCGCATCTACTGTAGCCGTGTACTCAAACCGAGTTGTGCTTGTGCTGCAGAGTGCAGACTGCAGTGCAGTGCTGCCAGCTGGGAAGCTTTATTTCTTGGCTAGCATTCAAACTGCAAGCGTGAATGCGGAGAACGCTTGAAAGTACGATCAGTATCAAGCTTGGAATGGAAGTTGTAGCTCTACATAACCAATCAACCTAAACTCCAAGTAAAGAAGCAACTCTTTTTCTATGTAATACTATTTTATTTGCCATTGGTATGATGAAGATTGCTCTCAACCCTTTACTACAGAATTTGTTTATGAGTGTTGAGCAGAATTATTTTTGATTACTTTTCACAGGACAATAGTCATTTTAGGAAACTATCGTGAATGATACACTGTGCTGTGATTGGTTAAATGAAAAAATTGTGAAGCTAATGTAAGTTTTTTGCAGAGGTAATTTTTCAGCTCTGACTTAATCTTATGTTTGTGCTATGAGTAATGGTGCTGCTCATTCTACCCTTGTGAGTCGTGATGTCGATCAGTTTGGTCATAATAAGACTTGAAACTGCCAACAACTACCCACAACTTCAGCACATTCAGTTCAGAGGTAAGTCAAAACTAGTGTAGAGCATTTTTATATTTTCTACTCCTGTACAGGAATTATTTTCTCCTTATCATAGCAAAGCAACCTTGATCACTACTTCATAAGGTTAGTCAGAATTAGTGTTGAACTTTTCCATTTTTATTGGAAGTATCCTAAGACTATATCTTATGTATGTATGAGAATTTACATTTAAATATTTTATTAGTATTCAAAGATTATTTCCTGTGTATTAAATAAAAATGACATTGCTGATTTTTAGAATAGAGAATGAGTGCTGTATGCAGGTTAAAATTAGAGATTGACTGTGCTAACTCATTGCCTTCATATAATTCTGAGGTATAGAGTCCTGAGAAATAATTATACTCTAACATTTTGGATTTCTGAACTTCATCAGAGATAATAATGGGGATGAGTTATGCTGAACTGTCATGGCTTTAACCCAATAGGTGCCAGATTATGTCTGAAATGGTTGAAAAACTGGTCAATATTAAAGTCAATAATTCCACAAATATGACAAAGAAAAGGAAACTTGTGATTTTGATTGGAAGATTAGGTGTATGTCAACAATACTATACTAAAAAAAACATCTACTAATAATTATTAGTGAAATATATTAATTTCTTAACCGTTCCAATAATGGGATGCTGGTGGGTAATGGTTTAATTAACTTTTGTCTTAGATATGTGGTGTATACTACTTAATATACTAATAAACAATGTTTTTCCTAGCTGTAGAGCAAATAAATGTAATGGAAAATATATTCTTCATAAGCAATTCGATAGTTTGTTTGATATTTACAATGATTTCTGAGTATCAATGATACATCTAAAACACCAGCATACCCTTGTGACATATTCAGTGTAAAGTTATGCCCTTTGCTCTGCATGGAATACTTGAGATTATTTTCTTATGGAGACTGCAACATTCTTCTGCTTAATTTCATTTCTAAAGGGCATGCATAAACTAAAAAATTTGATATATTATTCTAGTGTTCTTTTATTAGTCAAAATGTTTATCACAGACATTTTTAGTCATTAGTATAGACAAATATGTAGTTGTAAATGTGCATAGAAAGAATAAGGCAAAAGAAACAAGCTGTGTGGCCCATTCTTGGGTTGATACCTGAGTTCCATGCATTATAGCTAGATGTCAATTGATGTTTATGGCAATCCCATGTAATTCATATATACAGGATGCAGAGAGTCCTTTTCTTGGAAATTAAAATGCGCATTTATTCATTTATTTTAATTTTTCTTTTATTCTGCTTTCAAGGCTAATATGCATGGCTTAGCATTAACAAAAAAATAAATGTCTCTAATTTAATATCCTATATTAGTATTTTATTAATGCTAATAAATTTACCATGAAAGACACTGTCCTGATTTTGAACTCTGGTAGTTTAAAAAATGTGTGAGCAACTTAGTTTGATGAATTAAATAATGTAATAAATTAAAGATTGATTTATGTTTTGCATTAGGATTTACTAGTCTGTGATGGAAAAGTATATGTTGAAGTACATAATTTACATTCTATCATTGCTAGCACATCTTTCCATGATCTTGTGTTGTGCGTCTTCATACCTTTTCACTGTCAAGTTTTAAATTTGGTTCTCTTTTTTTTGTTGATCAGATAGTCTTTGGTCTATGTTTTATACTTGTTAAGTGTCAAGTATATGTTAAAAGTTATTTTGCTACAAATATGAACTAAGCATAATGACATTATCTTTGACCTCAAAGATTGGATCTGTAATGGTGGTGTTTGTAAACTTTTGTGTGATGACAGGTTTAATCTTTTTTAGCTACAATTTCCTATTACATTGTTCAACTCTTTCTTCAGTTCACTTATATGCAAGCCTAATATTACAGTACATTTGTTATGTGCTAACAGTGATTTCACTCAAAATTCAATTCTTTAAGCTAGGTCTATGCATCAGCTGTCCGTGACATTTATTTTAACTGGCAATTAATCACTTGAGCCCCATGACATTTGATTTTCTCTTGAACATGGCATTTTATTTTATTCTTTATTTTTGAATATTTTGTAAGAGCTAATATTTTAAAATTCTCTGGCATTAATTAATTTTTGAGAAACTAGAGACTTATGGTATAACAGGTATATAAAATATATACTTTAAAAATGTGTAAAATGTGTAAATAAATCTAAGGCTTGCATCAAAATTGCAGAGCGTAGTGAGAGTTTATTGAAGCAGCAAGAGAAGACTGGCACCGTGGACACCAAGGTTGTGAACCAGACGAGTGAGTGGCCACTGCTCGTGTCAGACACACTCCTGGCCATACACAGAGGTCAGCGCAAACCCACCACCATCACAGTTACATCTCTGGATGCTAGCTTCATTGAAAAGGTGATAAATAATTAGATATTCCTTGTGTTTGCTCAATTCCTTTCATTTTTTGTGGTGAATAGGTGATACTACAGGGAACTTTGTTACATCTCTGGATGCTAGCTTCATTGAAAACATAATAAATGATTAGTTATTGTTTTTCCTCACTCAATTTCTTTCATTTTTATGGTGATTAGATTTTACTACAAATTTCATATATATTTTTCCTCCTCTTACTTGTGGTCTAACTCAGCTTATTTTGTTGTAAAAAGGGAAATGGTCATGATCTTTACTTCTGTGTTGTCTTGTGGTTTTTGAGATTTGTTGATATATACCTGCTTAAAAACTCCTTATAACATTTTTAACCAATGATACAGAATTATTTTTGACAGATATATAGGATTTAATGTTTGACAATATATGACAAGTAATGTTTTTTGTGCAAACAGAAAATCTGTGGGCCTTTTCTGTGGCTTAACTTAAGATTTTATTCACTATTATTGCATGGTAACAGTTTTTAACTCATTCCTATACAATAACTAGCTCAGCTTATGTACATTTTCAATTGAATAATTCCAATCAGTGAAACCTTTCTACTCAAGTTGGCACTAGAACCTTTGTGGATGTTTATCCATCTGTTAAAACTAAGCCTTGGGACTTTTAATGAAATCTTGCTATGCAAAACAGTTGAGCATGTTTGTCTGTTGTGTGGTGCATATATTATTCTTGTTGCTACTTCTTACATTATCTTTTTAATATTCAGTTCACACTAATGAGATTCAACTGAAAGATTTTCAATTTTCACCATTGCATCCTATTTTACAATTGCTAATTTCATCTGTGTTAGTGTGTGTGTGTGTGTATGTGCTTTTTCTGGAAATATAAAATTTAATTCAAAGGTTCAAGAAAAGTGAAGTCTTTTGATCCATTCTAAAATTAATCATTTGTTTGTTAATTCTAGCATGTATTTTTAGGAGATGTCTGCTATAGATCAGACTAGAAGGAAGGCAGGGGAAGGAGATGGAGAACAGGAGGAAGAAGAAGAAGAAGAAGAAGAAGAGAGTCAAGAGCTTCCTGCTGGAGATGAGGACCCAATGTTGGAGGAAGAGTCTGGAGAGAAGAAGGAGGACTCCCTTGGGGCTTTGGTCTCACGTTTTGGAAGCAAAGAGTCTACACCTGCAGCTTCTAGCAGCAAGGAAGGTATTGCTGGAGTAGCTGCAGAAGCAGATATGGAGGGGGTGGTGGTTGCTCTAATGTGCTGTAGCAGAAAGTTGTTTTTGGGAGGAAGTGTAAATTTTGCTGACAAAGTCAAGGTGTGCTGGTGATACCCATGTCATTTATTACTAGCACGAGTTTAAATAGAATGAGTAACTTTGTGAAGTTATCAGTCTTGCTTTTTATTGTGATTAGAGGGACATTAATATTGGCATTTTGTTAGAATTTAGTTGACAATTGATACTGACATTAAAATAGAAAGAATCACTTGTCATTCATTTGTAAAAATCAACATTCAAATTGAAACTCAAGGTCAGGATTAATTTTGGGATCAAGTTGTTGTCTTATTTTTTTTAGTATTTCCTAATTATTTATTTGTGATTCTTCTTGTGAGCACAATATTGCTGTTTTAAAAACAGCAAGAATTTTCTATTTCATTTCAAATCCTATATAATGCCATTTTTTATTAATTCAAGTGCCTGTATAATCTTGTGTTTCATTTTATTTAATTTCATATTCACTCTCATTTCACACTTTTTTGTTTTCATATTTCTTTTAATTTATTTCAATTTACATTTCCCAATTCATTTTAAATTTCCCATTTCATTTTTATTTTATTTAACGTTTCCCGTTTTATTTTGCATCAATTCCATTTCTCGCTCAATTTGATCAGGAACCCCTGGGCCCAGTGATGACGCTAGCCAGGCAAGTGGTTGCAGCGCGAGGAGCTCCAGTGCCAGGGGCGGCCACCGCATCCCCTTCATGTCTGGCAACCCAACAGTGGACGTCACCAGGGGCATCCTGCACCTATACAAGCAGAAGTTGGTGTCATTACATCAGTGTTTGGTTAATTTTACACTGCGACTGTTCTGTCTTGCTGCCGGTAGTGTGTGCCGTTTTTACAGTACCTCAAGAGTTATTTTTTTTTATTAAACTGCTATTGATGTCTCGAGACCATTGCGCTTCTGTGTTTTAAAAGAATTTTTCCACATATAGTGTAAATGTGACTAGTACCTCACAGTGATGCTTTACTTCCATAAAATAGCCGATGACAGTACTCAACACGTGGTGCTTCAAAGACAATTAGAAAAAGATTTGTTCTTGAACTGCATGTAAGTTTACAGAAAATGGAGAGATTGCAAGTTCGAGTCTTGTTACGAAAACTCAACTGTTCCCTTGTTAAATTTCGAGTTAATTGTGTATTATGTTGTTGAGTGGAGGTGAAGAGAACAAACTTTTGGCTCAACATCAGCTTTGGGTAATGCGGCCAGTGAACCTCTTAAATGTGGGCTTTATATACTTTTTTCTATATTTTCGCATCTCACGTCTATATTCTAGCAGGATAATTGAATTTGAGTGGCCTTTCAGGAAAGTGTACAGGCAAAAAACATGAAATTTCTTGTAATGCAAGTATTTCTTGTAGTCATCCTCATATTACCGGGAGTTTTTATGTATACATTTTTATTGTATCAGCACGAAGACGTCACTGTCAGCTGGTGAAGAGAGGTCGTCTATGGTGTGTATGCTGTCTGTGCCCTCATCGCTCACCATCCATGACCTGCTGCAGTTCACGGCGCCCTGCTACTGTGGTATCCTCCATATCAGGGTCATCAGAGACTCTTCTCCCAATCAGTTCATGGTGCTCATCAAGTTCAAATCACAGGTCAGTAATAAAGAGGTTTGACGTGCGTGAAATTTTTGCCCTCTTTATTTATTTTTTAAGGACAGTAAAACTTTAGTCCTTGCTTTTATCCATGCATAATTTTCAAATTTAAACTAAATTCAATTCATTTTCATTAAACTAAATTTAATTCATTTAAATTAAACTAAATTTAATTCGTTATTCTCGGTTGCAAAAGTACCACACTACCTTCCTTGGGATGCTGTACTGTTTTTTTGTAATTCTTCTCCTAACTAATTCTCTGAACTAATTTAAGTTGTGTGTCAAGTTCAAAAGACGGTTATGTTGTGAAAAAAATTATGGATAAAAGCAGTGGCCGTCATTTGTAGCTTGCATAAAGAAATGTAAAAACTACTTGAAAGGAACAGTTTTTTCACAAACGAGCTCAATTGTAATAAAGTGAGGGAGCCTTATTTTCCTTGTTCACCTATGAAAGCGTTTTTCCGTGGCTGAACATCGAAGAAAATGATATGAAGTATAATAGTAATGAAATCATAACTAGTAGTGGAGTAATCAACAAAACTGTTCTATTCTATTCTAACCTAATATTCTGCTACTGCGATGTAAAGGAACTGTTGAATTACTCATTTAAAATTTTGAAAATATTCATTTAGCTGTCCAACTATACATTTTAACTCACAGTTCCATGTTTGTCCCTATCGGCGAAAAAAAATCTTTCAGCTGCGGTATCTCAGTAGAAAATTTCTTGAAGAGGTAAGGTTTTGATGATTTATGCTATAAATGAATAGAAGTGGGCACGCACTTAAGCTTGCTCCATGTGCAGACGGAGGCAGACGAGTTCTACACGAACTTCAACGAAAAGCCATACAACAGCCTGGAGCCTGACGTGCTGTGTAGGCTGGTGTACGTGACGCGCGTAGAAACCACGGCGGAGAGCAAAGAAGGCGGACTTCCTATTCCTGGTTAGCTGTTTGTTTTTCTGTTATTTTGAGAGGACGGATCTCGGTGCTTTGACTTAGCCAATGTTATGTGTCTGCTAAAGTTTTAGCTACCGTATTTTTTTTAGCATGTGCAAGGTGCGTGGAATAGCAAAAATAGAAAATTTTTGCTATTCATGCTCAGATGCACAAGAACATCATAACTCAACAAAAGATTGTAGAAACAAGAATGATGGCTCTAAGCATCAGCTACTTGTCTCGGCTTAGTGAGAATCTGAATCTTTAGTCACACATTTGATTAACTTGCTTTCTCCTCCAGGTCACACGGAGCTGCCGACCTGCCCAGTGTGTCTGGAGCGCATGGATGAGAGTGTGGACGGTGTGCTGACCATCCTCTGCAACCACTCCTTCCACGGCGAGTGCCTCGCTAAGTGGGGCGACACAAGGTGCCTCCAACTTGAACAAGCTATTCGTATTGAAATACTGTCAAGTGAATACATATCTATCGAAATGCTACGAACCGTATTCTTAATTTTGCTTTGTACGTTCAGTTGGGGTGATGATGAATATATGCATTGAAATACTGTCAAGTGGATACATTTCTATCGAAATACCATAGACCGTATTCTTAATTTTGCATTGTACGTTCAGTCGGGGAGATGATAAATATTTGCATTGAAATACTATCGAATGAATGCTTAATTTTCCATTGTACATTCGGACCAGCCACTGGAAAATAAATGCGTAATTAAGACATCATCATTAAGCAGTTTCAAAACTGCTACGTTAATGAAATAAAAGGATTTGGATACTACTGTAGTGCCTGTCTGATGTACTTAGAAATGGAGATGTATCTTATTCCAGCATACCTCCAGGCTCCTACCACGTTCGTTGCAATGCTCTACTGCAGCATAGTTTGGTTTAGATCATTATTTATATTTTTAAGCCCAATCTTTCAAGTCTTCTCTGGTTTAAGTTGTCTCATCTTATCAGTCCAAATCCACAGTAGTCGTTGGATACTAGATGAAACAGTGTATAAAATAAGATGCGGTACTGCGTACGACAGCTGCCCCGTGTGCCGGTACTGCCAGACGGTGGAAGCTGAGGAGAACCAGGTCTGCTCCCAGTGTGGTGCCAGAGATTCGCTGTGGATCTGCTTGATTTGTGGCCACGTAGGCTGTGGCAGATACGTGGGCGGGCACGCGCATAGGTACGGTATGTCAGCGGTCCTTCTCGTGCACGCCTGTACGGTACGTGTCTTCTTCTTCTTGTTTAACGTTTATTGAAGCTTTGTAGCAGAGTCCATGCGGCTCCACGCCTTCAGAGATGTTTATTGTTACTCTGAGGTTTAGCACCCCGGCTGAAAGTGTGAACGACCTAGTCGTTCACTAGGTTTTTCAGTAGGACGTGTACGTTAGGGGTGCTCCTCTTGGTACCTTGGGTATGCGCACTAAAATCTGTCGCTTGCGTGGTTCCGTATGTATTGAGGGAACGTCAACAGGTAGAGTAGGTGTAGTCGAGCGCCTGCAGTCAGAGTGGCAACACTTATTTCACTCTGCTGTCGAGTGGTTGCTTAGTGCAAAAATCCTTGCTGCCGATTTTTGTACACCTCGCTGAGCCATTAGTGCAATATTTAACTCTGGTGCAATAAGGAAATATAAAAACCCCGTATCAACCATTCCTCGCAATTGTGGTGCAATAAATAAAAGAACATATAAACATTTTAAAATACTGTGATTCAAAGTGCAATAAAAATAAATATACAAACCCCCTTTTAATTAAAAGTATTAGTCAACACACAAAACCTGAAAAGAACTGTGCTTTTAAACTTATCGTTTGTTGCTGGATTTGCTGACTGGGAACTCTTGACCAACTTGGCATTAATTGGTCAGTAAGTCCGGTAACAAAAGAAGTTACAGGAGGTTTTTTCTGCGCAATTCCACTTGGAGAATCCGTACACTTCTCTGAAGCAACAGTTGATGCTAGCCATAATTTCAGCATGTGTTAATGTGTGTAGCATTGTGTTGCTGCTGGGAGCTGAGCGTAGCTTGTTGTGTTGACTGTGTAGCGCAATGTCTTTGGGGTGCAGTGTTTTATTATCGTTGGGTCTGCAGAATCCAGAACTATTTTTGTTCTGTAAAGCATTGTATTTCAGTGTGTTTGAACTGCAGCCTGGTGTTACGTCAGATATCGGATCCATTTATATCAGTACCATTGCGTGTAAATTTTTAGGATTGAGGATTTTTTACTTTCATTGAAGTTCGACATTATTTGTTTTCATATTCTTGATATTTAGATTCCTGGCTTTTTGCCGTAACTTCCAAGTTTAAAAAAATAGCAAATGGTTGTGCCGTATTTATGTATTTAACAAAGAATGTTTAAATAGTTCAATAGTCGTTACCGATACGAAATGTAGATACGGTTATTTTTTAGGAACGCTGCTGGTTCTTCAATTCATTGTTGTACGTGCTATAAATTACTGTGATTCACCTGGCAGACACTTCGTGGAAACAAACCACCTGTTCAGCATGCAACTGGGCAACAACAGAGTGTGGGACTATGTCAGGGACAACTACGTGCATAGGCTGCTGCAGAGCGAAGGAGACGGCAAGGTAATGGTGCCAACGTGTTTTTGCTAAGCCATGTATTACTGTGCATTCATTTATGAACTGGTTACCTCAAGATATCATCAAGCTCATTGATTGAAAGTTCATACAATCTATGCCGTAAAGGAGCGCTTTTCTATTGTAGTCGTGTTTTTGGTTCACTTTGTAAGTCCTTTGCGCTAGAGGAGCCTGAGACGTTTTTCAAATTGCTTCTGTTAAACTTGCCGAAGTTGTCATACACTGTTGACCTCAGCCCTCATCTGGAGTTGTGTACTGTTGACCTCAGCCCTCATCTGGAGTTGTGTACTGTTGACCTCAGCCCTCATCTGGAGTTGTGTACTGTTGACCTCAGCCCTCATCTGGAGTTGTGTACTGTTGACCTCAGCCCTCATCTGGAGTTGTATACTGTTGACCTCAGCCCTCATCTGGAGTTGTACATCTACCTTTACTTTCACCTGTCGTCCAATGGAAGAAGCTTTTCTACAATGAAAGTCACGTGTACTGGGAGCTGAGGCATTTAAATGGGTAAATCATTTGTAATTTCGGAGTCGTTTCTAACTTGGACTGTTATTTCCTTCAGAAACGATTATCCATACTCTCATAGCGAAAATAAGTTCAAAATTTTGGACGCTGGTTACTTTCCTATTAAAACTGAGGAGAAACTGACTGTATGGAAGTTGCAGTCTCATAGCTTCAGCTGGCAAATAAACTATAGGATGTAAGCCTTAACTTGCCCCTGTATTGAACTTGGAAAAACAGCAGCCAGTTTGGAATAGTGTATAACGGTAATTCTTGTCATATTCCATAAAAGTTGGATGAAACACTTATTTAATTGGCTCGTAAAACTTTATTTACCTTCGTTCGTATTTTCCTTACTAGTGATGACAGTTGATCGTGCCTGTTCTGTTGCTAGTGCTTTGTGTTGCTTCATCATTAAGATATATGAGGTATTATGATGTGCTGCAGTATTGTAAGAATGTTTTCATGCCAACATGACGTTGAAGTATTCTGAGAGCGACTGTCCTCTGGTTTACAGCTTAAGAAATAAGCATTGCTCAAGAATGTTCTTACAAAATGTATTGATGTTAATAATTTGTATGTTTGATAATGGTTTCAGTCCCCCGTTTCATCCCTTCGTTTCATTCCCCCGTTTCATTCTCCCATTTCATCCCCCGGTTTCATTCTCCCATTTCATCCCTCGGTTTCATTCTCCCGTTTCATCCCTCCGTTTCATTCTCCCGTTTCACACCCCCATTTCATTCCTCCGTTTAATTCCCGTAAAGCATCTCATTGTGCTTGGCAGGTCGTATCGTACGAGCGTGTTGGGGACAGCGAGGGCATGTGCAGAGGCGGAGACTGCGACAGCAACGGAGGTGGTGGAGGAGGCAGCGACTGCAGCACCAAGGAGGAGCTCCTGCTGGCGGGAGAGGAGAAATTGTCGTCCCTGCAGCTCGAATACACGCATTTACTGTCTTCTCAGCTCGAGACGCAGCGCCTCTACTTCGAGGACAAGATCACAGAGCTGGCTAGTACTGCGACTGCAGAGGTGCTTCTTCTGGCTCAATGTAGCCTCACCTTTGCCACGCATAGCCTCTTAGTTCTGACCCTCTTAGCCTTGATGTTAGTGGTCTCTTTAAGGGCTTGTTCTAATCTGGATCTTGTTCTTAGTGGTTTCTTAAGGGCTTGTTCTAACCTGATTTTTGTTGTTAGTGGTTTCTTAAGGGCTTGTTCAGACCATCTGATTCTTGATGTTAATGATTTCTCAATGACTTGTTCTAACCCTCAAATTAATAACAGTTTCTATGCTATAACCATGACAACAAAGACGACAATAATGGATATTGGAAAGTTGTGGGAATTGATGGTTTCTATGATTTTTTAACAATTTTAAACTTGGAGTTGACAATAAGAATTGTCAGAAAGTCGCATCTGGGTTCATCATGAGGGTTTAAAAAGCTGTTCTAACCTTGGCAACGCAAGTTCAAGAGAAATATCTTTAGACACTGGTATATAATAATCATTCGTACGCTTGGTTTGCTGTAAAAGCTCACAAAAACAAAGCATGTGATCATGGAGGAAAGTTATACGATGGAAAAACCTTCATCTGATATCAGTCAGTTCATATTTTACTCATTAGTTTTGTTTTATTAATTATCAGGTTGTAGCGAAAGTTCCGTCCGGCGTTTGAGCTATAATATCAGGGAAACATTGCCCTAAAATTATGACTCAAAAAACGGACAGCATCCCCTGTGACGCCCTTCTTTGCATTGCAGGCTGATAACCTGCGCCAGACAGTACAGCAGCTGAAGGAGGAGCTGAGTGAGCTGACGGAGCAGGTCTCAGTTCTCCTGAAGGAGAAGCAGCTCGCTGACAAGCGGCTCCAGCAAATGCAGGCCAAGCATAACAAGGTAAGTCTTGTCTTGACCTTTTCACTAGATAGATAGAATGAGGCTATAGGAACGTACCTTCTGGCCCATTCTTGGGTCGGATAATTACTTCGATAATTATTCGGTTGTTTACCCAAGTCCCATGCCGTATTTCTAGCCGCGTCAACCATGTCGGCAGCGGGATTCGAACCCGGGTCTTCCCGCTCGCAAGCAGATTCGCTCACCAGTCGACCAAGCTGGTACTACACTACACGCTTATTGTTTAACTGAACCAAACCATTGCTTAACTTGCTCTTATGGGGCTGTTGTGGCTGAACTAGGAATTATTAATAATATTAACTGAACAAAAGATTCTATGAATCTATGCTCACATAGTAATGCAATTTCATCCTACGTCTGTGTGCATTCTTTTGAATGCAGGACTTGAATAAGTTCTTTCTAATGTTCTTCAGGAACTATAGAGCTTTAAAAGTTTTTTTCACTGGATACCGGACGTGCTTGTTGATAGTAAAAGGTATGTTTTTTGGAGGGAACTCATGATAAATGGAAATTTGAGTTATGATATAAATTCAAACTGCTTATGATAACAGGAATTTCCATTGAAAAACAATTTCAAACGCAATTGTTTAAGGTTTCCGTTGCGTACTTTTTACCACAATAAAATTCTATACGATCACAGACAGCTGTGCAAACTTCATGAAATTGTATCTACGAGAAAATGTTTGTGCGTATATCACGAAAAACACGTCAGTTTTTGCACAGCTGTCGCTAATTTTGCGCTAGCGAATCCTAAACTTCTGTTCGTAAAAAGTAATTTCAATTAAACTGGAAATCGGGGCATTTTAAATTGTGTTATTCGGAAATATCAGATCTAGTGCGTTTCCTAATGCACTTCCAGTGATTCTGGGTGCAAAATAATGAAAATTATTTTTATGAAGTTCTTGAATGGAAAACATGAGGGGGCACCTCTGTCATTTTTCATAAAATTCAAAATTGCACAAAACTCCATGAAATTGTGTCTACAAGTAAGTATTTGTTCGTAGATCACTTAAAACTCATCAGTTTTTGCAGAAATTGTTAAATGATATTAAAATAATAGAAATTGTTTTTATAAAATTTTTGAATAAAAAACGTAAGGGGG
>VCRD01007224.1:0-10677 GCA_006783055.1 Trinorchestia longiramus
AGTGGGGGAGAGTGGGAGAGTGGGATTGTGGGGGAGTGAGTGGACGGCGAGTGGGAGTAGGAGAGAAACAGAGAGAAAAGAAGAGAGAAGTATATATAGAGAGAGACTGTCTATTATTACAGGACAATACAGGATGAATTAACTGACTAAGAACGCTAGGTTGTTAAAACTGATTTCAATAGAAAGAAAAATGTTTTTATGGTTAATTAACTTAGTATCCTAAATACACATCAACTGGATAACTAGATTTCTAGTTTGATTTCAGAGCCTTGCTTTTCCATCATGTCTCGAAACAACAAAGAAAAAAGAATAATAATTCTGCAAGTGTACGTTAGGTCATTTTCAGCAACAGAAGTGCAGCGTAATCCCCGAATCCAGTTTCAAACAAGAACAAGTTCTTCTAAAAACACAATTGAATCTCTATTTCGTAAATGTTGAAGGATTATTTGTAGCATCTTTAGAGGCTCAGTCAATTACAGCTTCAGTGCGTATGAATCTTAATCTTCCAGATCATGATCTGTCATTAACGCTACCAGTCTCTGTGAATTTACCAAACAGGGATTTAATTGTGTTTTAGAAGGACTTGTTTTCATTTTAAACTGGATTTGGTAATCACGCTGCGCTTCTGTTATTGAAAATGACCTCATGTACGCTTGCAGAATTATTATTCTTTCTTCTTTGCTGTATCGAGACATGATGGATAATCAAGGCTTTGAAATTGAATTAGAAATTTAGTTATCCGATAGATGTGCATTTACGATACTAAAGTAGTTAATCATAAAAACTTTTTATTTCAATTGAAACTAGTTTTTACAACCTAGCGTTCTTAGTTTTTGTTTTATTAGTAAATGAAAAGAGCCAGTTAATTCTGGTACACCCTGTATATGTAGATAAAATTATTTAATAAGAATTCGGGCGGGACAGAAAGTTTACAGACCAGTTTAAACGAAATCATATCAAATAACACACAATTTAAATGTAGTAAAAATATTTCACTGACGGTATGACAGTATGACGTCCATCTTAGCGACTCCAGCTCAGAAACGCATGTTGACGGCAGTCGCGGAAGCATGCTGGTCTCTGGAGAAATTGTGCATTTTTCTTTGGTTAGAGATGCTTTCACACCCTCAAGATTGTGGTGGGTCTGGAACAAAACTTTGACTGCAAGACACAAAGTCTGCAGGATACAAAGAAGACCATTTCTCCGAGCTCCAAAATCAAGCAAAATTTTCCCGTGTAAGATTTGAATAATGTTCGCACTGTGGGACGTTGCGCCCAATGAAGAGCTTTCTTAGCTCCAAGATGTTTATGAACAATACATTTTCCAAGCAATATTTACGTGACTTTAACTACCATTTCCAGGATATTACAACTCTTGACTCAGTCATACTAGAATTCTCAGGTTCGTGCACGCAAGTAGGATAGTATCTTCATGCTGGTGCGCCTGTAGTTGCAGCACTGACTTGTCTCTGGCTACAGTGGTTGGGACTCGTGAGAGCGATGTGGTTGAAAACTCCCTTCCTCTATAAGAAGCAAGTATTTAATTACAATGGGATGACATTCCATAATATGCCTACCATTTCAACGCCTGATACGACGAATATCAACGGACTATTTTAGATCCTGAAAGCTGCTGCACTTACCAAAGCATACGGGGGTTTGTGTAGCCAGGCTACCACTAATGCATGCAAAAACAGCATTTTCACGGGTTCAATGTTGGACTTATTTTCGACAGAGATAAACTCGCTGAGTTACTTTTAAATTATGTATATTTTCCCTATTTTATTGTTTTATTATGTTACTTACTACTTAACTGAACCCGTTAAAAATAAATGGTTTTAATATCATGCATTTTAAGGAAAAATTTAAAGCAACAGATTCTCAGACCTAATCAAAAAGTCTACGGATTTAATTTCAGCAGTTAAGAATTTATATACCTGAAAGTCTACGGATTCATCTACCAGTATTTAAGGGAGATTACCATTGTAATAACATATGAGAAATTACGCACAAAAAAATATTTATTTACCTGGCATTTTATTATACAGGGTGGCCCATATGTAAGGTACCTTTTTAAAACTATTATAGTCATAAAACCACAAATGGCAAAAAAATTTGGTTAATTCAGGATGAATGAGGAGATTTCAAAATTTTCTACCAGCGTATCAAGTCTACCAACAATCACAACATATTGCCCAAAAAATTCATAAAATCCACTCCCCAAAAGAAATCGCCACGCAATGGAAGAACGAGCAAAAATAATGAAACTTTACTTCCGAAGTTATTGTTCGGTTACTGCAGTTCAGAGGAATTACAGGAATATTGATGGTATTGAAAGAAGTCCTTCGAAGAAGCGTGCAAAAAAACTGGTATTGAAATTAAGAGAAACTGGGACAACAGCAGACAGACAACGTTGTGGCAGGCCACGGACCATACGAACTGGTGCTTCAATTCAGCTTGTTGCAACGAGTGTTGCTGATCGGCCCAAAACATCAACTAGGAGACGTTCAATTCAACTAAGAATATCACGTACCTCACTGCAACGTATTTTGGTAAAAGATCTAAAGTATCATCCATATAAAATTCAATTAACTCAAGAACTCCATTCTACGAACTACCAAAAGCGATTAGATTTTGCGAATAGATTTCTGCAGCTTGCAGAAAATAAGAACCTTGTAAAGAATTTAATAATGACTGATGAGGCACATTTTCACCGCAATGGTTTTGTTAGTAAGCAAAATTGCAAATTCTGGGCTTCAGAAAATCCAAAAGAAATTGATGAACGTCCTCATCTTTTGCTAAAGTAACAGTACTTTTGTGGCATCAAGTCTTTGAGGATTTTTGGACCATATTTTTTTGAAGATGCTAAGTGATGTAATTTGTGTTAATGGAAACCTGTATAGACAGATGATTCAAGAATATTTGATGCCTGAAATTTGATATAATAAAACAGAGATTACCTTTTTCCAACAAAATGGAGCTACAGCGCACACAGCGAAAGAGACAATGCAAATGTTAAAAGCAATTTTTCCAAACAGAATAATTTCTCGTTTTATTTATATACCGTGGCCGCCTCGATCTCCAGATCTAGGTGTTCCTGATTTCTTTCTCTGGGGATACTTGAAGGAAAATGTTTACATTGAAATGCCTGATGGTTTACAGCAATTGAAAGTGAATATAATTCAAGATATCAACAAAATTTCACCAGAGACATTAAGGAAAGTAATGAAAAGCACCGTTGAAAGAGCACGCCATGGTTTGACTAATAACGTAGGTCATTTAAAAGATATAGTATTCCATAGTTAAACTTATCTTTTGCTTCATTTCTATATTTATATTAAACTTTGAAATTTCTTCTTTCATTCCGAATTGACTAAATCTCTTTACCATTTTTAGTTTTATTGCTATGATCCATCTATACTATAATAAGAGCCGCGTCCGTCCGTCTCTCCGTCTGTCTATCAGTCCGTCTGAGTGTCACACTCTTCTAATCGATAGCTTTGATAGCAACAAGGATAAAGCTTAAGAAATACAAGAAATCATTCTATTGCATTATTTTTCTATGGCAATTCAATTCCCTTTCACTTGCATTATGGTATCCAGAATACACAATCGGTTTATTTTTACAAATAGAAATTTTCTTTGAACCATTTTCTGTTTAAATTCATCATGATGCTTTGATATTTTTAATTGATAATGCGAAAAGAAATGTTTTAAATTAGTTTGACCAGTAACCTGGCTACCACTTAGTATAAAGCCAAAGATTTTGGAAATTGATTTCGTGTCACGCTCTTAAGAATAGATTGGCATTGGCGGTCTTGGTTTCAGTTCACTGGTAAATTAATACACTCATTTTCGCTGTACAAGTGCACTATAATCAGTTCCTTTCAAAAAAATTAGAGAGATCCAGAGCCTTATATACTCGAGTCCGTATCGTGGATACCGAGTTCGGCGGTACATTGCGACTCAAAAATACTGTATTCTAAATGTTTATTACTGTCACAAGAAAAATAAGTTACCTTTAAAATAAGATTAAGCATGGAAACTCCACTCAAACGAAAAAAAAGACTGAATCGAGAGTGAAGCGAGAGAAAGATTATCCCAAGAAAGATTTATAAATATTTTTGCCATCATTTTTGATGGCCCGGGTACACTAGCTCTGCAACGACAATTTTGTCAATATCTTCCCAGGTTCCATGGTCATTCTCCAATATAAATAGAAAATGGCAGTGAAGAAGACCCCGTTTCTTAAATTCAATGGTATTAACATGAGCAAGCATCTCATGCTTGCTCATGCAACAAATCTCATGCTTTTGCAACAAATTATTAACGGGCATTGCACTAGTAATTTTAAAAAGGTACCTTACTTATGGTTGATGAGTACTGCTATTTTTGAGCATTTCAGTACATCCTACTTCTATACTAGTCGTGTTTAATGCTCGTCAGATGCAACAACATAATTTTACACTGAATTGTAGCAATAATTATATTTACGTTCAAGAGTTGCATGCGTGGAACACTCATAAATACTGAGTTAATTTATTAAAATCTTTTTATATTTTGGAAACCCCTTTTACACCCATTATACTGCAGCTACCGTTAAAACAGCGTCTCAAAATATTTGATTTTAAAATAGTTTGTGAATAATCCTCTATCGTACAGGCAAAAAGAGTAACACATTTTCTAAGATTGTTGTGTTTTATGCAAATTGTATTCTAATGTTAAATGTTAAATTCTTTAAGAGCAAATTTTTTGCTTCAACTGAATACCGATTTGTCATCGCAACTAACTCATCCATTGGTTTCCACAAATTTAACATATTCGCATTCTTGATAAAGCCTAAAGGCGTTATGGGGAAAATGGTTATGAATTTAGAAAAATTATCTTTTATTCAAATAGTAGTTTTTCTTGATAATTTTTTTTTAAATGCAAAAAAGAGACTCGTATCTTTTCACTCATGTAATACACTGTCGTAAGAAAGTTTAACGAACTCTTATATGTTGAAACAATTTTCAATAGGAGTTTGATGTGGCCCAGCATCCCAAAAACCTCTTATTCTTGGTTGGGTTTAAACACGGGCACTCTGCATGTAAAGAAGCTCTCGCAAATCTTTATTCGTCCAATCACGCGCTAACTTCTTGTATTTCCACCACGGTAGTGTCCACCAATGAGAGGCCTGAATTACTGATCAAACAGAGACGCGTGTCAGAGCTGGTAAAGGCTGGATTCTGCGGACTGCAGTCACTGCTGAGGAATACCAAAAGACGTGCCGATGTTTCTTTCCTTAACTCCCGGGCGAGCGTTGAGAGAAATGGGTGTGGTGTTGGTGGCAGGTGCGTGTTGCAGTCCGGCCTCTCCATCACAGCAATTCTCTGGCCCTCTTCTACGACGAACACTCCAAGAAAAACCTTCTCACGATTCGGTCGTCTCAAGTTACGCAAGAATAAAGTATGGACTCGAACTTCTGAATTAGGTTACAGTCAAGTTGTTCTAAATGTAAACTTTTGGACGAGGAAAGTCATTTCTTGTGGGCATTTAAAATAAATTGTAATTCTGAAAACAATTCTAAGAATTAATTGCAAGTACTGTTAAAAATGTTCTGTAATGGCCTTCTAAAAATAAAGTCCCAGAATAAGCTCAGAGTTGTACTGTATTGAGGTAATCAATTTTACAAGCAGAATTTGATGATGGGTAAAATAAATAGAGTAATAAACAATAAAAAGCAACTTTATTGAAAATGATTGTTATCAGAAAATGATAATTGTTACATCACTAGAATTATTTAGTAACCTAAATCGGTGTAAGTGGGAAAAAAGGGAATCCATAATATTTATTTTAGAAATTAATACCAAAACCACATTGTTGATCACCGCTGGTGCTTGAACTTGAGTCTTGAAAACTTGATTTCTACACTCTACCTAACGTTGAGCGTATACTACCACGCATTGTATACATTATAATTGAAGTTTAGGTGCTATGAAAAGTTCAATAAAATACACATCCTAACACGGACGTTTGCTATAAGTGAAGATTATGTATATTTCTACTCTTCTTTTGATTAGTTTCCCACTCTTCCAGTCCACGGGCCAGATAAAGCACGTCATCTGTATGCGGGTTGGTGCGGCTGTACATCAAAGCACTAGCATCGAACCGAGGCACTCCAAAGCCTGCAATGGGATAGCTGAATCCATCGCGGTTTCTATCCAATTCTGGAATTTCGACGGCGGCGCTGGTTCAGTTTCCAGCCAATCGTAGGGCTGAGACACTGAAATATTTTTGGCAGACCACAGCGCCATCTATTGTGTGATGACCCTCTACAAGCTTGAGGTATCGTCTGATGAGTAAGTACGCTCAGCATACCCAATGTATCAACTCTCGATCCTGTACATTTGAAGTACCATGTGAAAAGTCATTATCTATCAGCAGCTGATGAGGTAACATCTGGATGGTGATGACCCCTTGTAAGCTTATGGAACCATGTGGTAGGTGATGACCCTAGCTCAAAAAAGGGGTTATTTAATCTCCTCTGCATTGGGCAATCGGTAAAGAGAGGACAACATGGCAATGAATAAGTGTAGTTAGGCCAAATGAGTTATCAGCCTTGCCACCCAGAAAGATAAATTACAATTCTAGCTATCTGTTTTCGGTAAAATGTCAGAAACTTTTCAATTATGACAATGCTTATAATATACCATGTATATTTCCCTTTCTGGGCTCAAGAAGTACTCTGTAATTTCAGTATCCACAGTACTTGAGTTCTCCTGCATACATAGTAGTTATTCTGTCACGTTAGAAGTGGTATGTGCGAGGTACTGGCATTACGGCTGTTGTTTACGTTTTCAGCTCCGGGATAACAAGGCAAAATGCTGACACTCGCACAAATATCTTTCGCAGATTGTGGTATGGTTTCAGTAGAGTCCATGGCAAGAAAGCTAGCCACCCAACCCTCTCAATGACGGTTAGTAGGCTCAGCTACCCTCCTCATCTAGAGTGGAAGATACCAGAGCATACATACGTATATACCATACTATTATATATTTTCCTATGCATCATTTGTTTATATAATTTTACACCTTTATTAAAAGTATGTCTTATTCTTAGAATGTGGCATCGCTCTCAGTAGCAATTCTCTCAGCATCTTTTGTTAAAAATATTAAATGATTTCAGTGAGAAAAGTGCAGGCAGTTTTCGATTTAACATTTTTCTGTCTATACCGGCTATCTTTACTTCAGAAGCTGACTTCTTGGCTGGTAAAGTTTCATCCTGCAAAAAGTTTGCCCATTCTTTCTTTTCAATTGTTGCGCATAGAACTGCAAAATTTCTCTTTCTTAACTAGGGTGCGTCGAAAGTATTGAAATAAGTTTTGCATCGTAGTTACAAGAGTTACTTGAGCTATAACTTCCTGGTTCTCCAGAGACTTCAAAAGGAGAATAGACTAATAACTATTCAGTATTTCATATTTGAGATTATCGCTCTCTAACGCTTTGGTTCACTATGCCATGCAAATTAAACTACTTTTTAAATTATATTCTTGGTATGACGTCGTTCATGAATGTCACATAAAGAAAATTCTTGGTCATCGATCGCTTTTTCCACTGTGCGTTAAAATATTCAGCGAAAGATCTGGTAAATGCACAAAAGTAGCAGGCCTTGAGATGCTATCTCTCCAAATAAAATCTCTACATTTTATTCTCGCTGGCTTTCCTATCATGCCATGAATAGCACAATGAGGGGCAAAATATAGTTTGGCATCAATATAACAAAAAAAGCAACACAATGATTTCTGTGAGCCATCAGATGTATCATGTAAGCGTTACGGGGCCCGGAAAAAACAGACATTACGGGGAACGTTTTAGTTATAAAAAAACAACGAATACATCTCTGTAGTGAGACCAAAATACTGTTTTATTTAGATCAGTTTAGATCAAAATGTCCTTATTTTTATATTTTTCCTCTCAGCTGGTGACTCTTAACTCTTGAACATTCATATGCTCCTACGACAACGCTGTATGCTGTGCATCACCTGCATCTGGCCCCACACTGCTGGGACACCCTGTGCGTGTGTCACCATATCTGCTGGCTCACCTGATTCCTAGAGAAAATTTAACGAGAAAGTATGTTGCATGATAAAATGTATTTCATCATACTACACAATATACTTTGCATGTGTAAGTAGCAGCTGTAAGGGTAGGCAGTGATGTGACTTCTGTCAGATGTAAAAAAAATAACGTAGAAATTTTTCTAATTGTAGTATCTAAACTATTCTTGAACAGAATTAGAGAGTATCTCGACGACATGAAGAGAATTGCTCTGGCGAAGCTTCCCAATACTTGACGGTAAATTTAGCCCTCGTATTATTTATGCACCGTAGCCTCAATCAGAGCAGCGTGTAAGGTTTTCGTAAATGTCAGTAAATATCACAACAAGATCCACCTATGCCGTGTTCTGCTCAGCGCAGCATCGGTGGCGATTCCATTCTGGTGATGTTATTAACAAAAATAGCTGCTCTAATCGAAGAAAAAAAACTGAATCTTTTCCACAGGGAAAGTTCGTGGTATTCTGTGAGCATACGTTGTTAAGAGAGTTTTAAGAATGAGGTTTTCATCACAATTTGGAATCTGAGAAAAACTGTTTAATTTGGTTTCATTATCGTGTTCAGAGTGAATTTCTACAGAACACAGTATTTTGAAAGAAACCTAGTGTTATGAAACAACATTTTTATGGCGCAATCAAAACGTAGACGTAAAAATGAAGCACGTGTAATAAAAAAAATCACAATAAATGAACAAGAAGTTGAACATTCCCCGTTGTAGGTTGCAGTAAATTTCCGTTTCTCTGTTGAAGCTAAATTCAGAAATTCTGATAATCTCTTGTTGATACCGTTTATGTGCTGTCATTCCATGTATATAGATTCACAGCCATTTAGGTGTAAAATATCATGTTATGATAAAAATAAAACAAAAATCCTCTACATACAGAAATGCTTGCATACTTTCATCACCAAAATATTAATGGGTACTAAAATATAAGCTCATCTCAAAATTATTTTCTCAGGTGCATAACTTGGTGTGTTTTGCACCAACGAATATGATTGTTATGCTTTCCTTGAAAAATGAACGATTTTTAATTACGATATCGAGAAGAGTCAAAACAATTCTTAGCTCTAACATGCAGCTAACGCTGGAGGTCATCGGAGTTTAGCGTTTAGAAACACAATGAGCGTTTTATCATTGTTTCGAATGACTATATTTTCCCAAGCCTTTGATCGATTTTTTCATGCTGAAAACTAAGACGGTAAATTGAATAGGTTGCTTTGTCTGTTGTTCAAAAGAAAATAAGTGGAGAAGCTTTAAACTGTGCTCGTATTCTGACACGCTCCACTCTCCTGTTATGTTTGGTGTCTTTTAAAGCGAATAATGGTCTCTTTCCCTTGCTTGTATTGTGTTGTTTGCTTAAGCGATTAAATTGTACTGCAGCTTGAGTACTCATACAGTCATTCTACAGGAACTCAAACTGTTTGGAATTACAGTGCTTGCTCGAAAGTATGACAGTTAAACTACTTCGGAATGAAGTAAGACATGATGTACTGCTAATATGGTTCTTGCTTCATTTTCTATATATTTTATGCACCCCTGTGTATTAACGTTAAGCTCCGTATGTTTTTTAAGATTATAAAATTTTGTTTTCGGAAGTGTACTTTATTGTGTTGAATATGGTAGAATATGCTTACTTCGCCTCCTTTTGCTTTGACTATTTTTCAGCCGCTTTTCCTACACAGAAGAAAGTAATCAACTACATACTCCATAATTGGACGTGCGTCGGAAACGCGTATATTGAGTTCAGTATTGTCATACCTACATTGATTTTGTATCTAATTATGCCATGCCAAAATGTCGTTTAAAAATGTTTTCATGACCAAGTTCTTTAAACTGCCTAATGAGTATTGGAAGAATTATGGTAGGAGTTCCATGTTCTGTTTTCCTTCGTGAATTGTAAATACAACAAACACATGATACATGACTTCATTTGACATAAAGTTGCGCTATTAGATTTTGTGAGCTGAGCTGGCCTGTAATTCCGATGGATTTTTTTGCAATTCTCAGAGTCAAATTCAAATATTATACGTGCCTAAGACGGCAAACATTTCCAAAGCTGTTAAACCAGGAATATAATAATAACTAGACAGTTCCCGTGGAAGTTCCACGGTTTGGATTTTACTTATTTGAAATCATTATAAAGATAATTGTATTAGAGATTCACGACGAATTGGTGTGTTTTAAATGAATATTTTTATTTATATAAGTGTGTGTATATAACTTACATTCTGTATATTATCTACCAATAGCATAGCCCAGATAGTACTCGATCAAATGCTGAGGTTTAAAAGTGATAAAATGAAGGTTCTATAAAATAAATACATTTTCAATTTTACACGTGGTACTATCAGAACCTGAATATTTTTCATGAATATATATATAACTTCGATTCTGTATCTTATCTATCGATAACATGGTCGTGTAAGAGAAGAAAGGTAAAAACGGAAAAATAGAGTATTTTATAGTAATCCGGCGCCTTTGGTATCCACAATACAATGGTTATAATACATGCATACCCATTCTGATTTCAGTTCAATAATTTCTCTTCAGTAATAGATAGGAAGTAATGAGACGGACACAC
>VCRD01007225.1:0-22540 GCA_006783055.1 Trinorchestia longiramus
CCACATTGTGTATGATATCCAGAAGTTGGCATCTCAATGACAGCAAGTTTCCAAAGTATGCTTCCAATGGGTGAGGGGACACTGCTCTACATAACAGAGACATTGTTATTCTATCAGACTCTCAGTCAGCACTTCACTTGTTAAAAAATATCTGGAACCCTAACTACTGCCACATTGTGTATGATATCCAGAAGTTGGCATCTCAATGACAGCAAGTTTCCAAAGTATGCTTCCAATGGGTGAGGGGACACTGCGGCATAAGGGGAAATGAGGCTGCAGATCGAGCAGCTGTTCTCAGTAATGAAAATACCAAGACAGTTTGGACTTACCTTTGCTATGATGAGTCGATCAAACAGCTCTACAACAGCTTCTCGGAGTACTGGAGGCAGAACTGGTTCCAATTAATGTAGTCTACAGGTAAGGGCCGGTTTTTGGCCATTCACACTGAATCCCCAGCTACCCCAGTGAGAAGAGAACACCCGTGCCACTGGGTTGATTGTGCCATCAGCCGTCTTTGCCTGGGTCATGTGGGTGTAGCAGCTCATTTGCATCGTTTTCAACTACTGGAGTCGCCTCTCTGCCGATGTGGACAGGTTGAGACAGCGGAACATTTTCTACTGAACTGTGACAACTACTCAGCACAGCATCACCCACTGAAACGATTGCTTCAATGCCTTGGCCTGCAGTTCAATTTAAAGAATGTCCTCGGTGGTGGTGACTCCTCGTCTAGAGTGCAACTTCGCATCATAAGTCTTAGCCCAGTTCCTGTCCACTGTGGGAAGGCTGGAGGATCTCTAAAAAAGAAGGGAATTGGACGGACTCCCTCACTCTACTGAACTAATACTGATATGAGTTCTATGAATTTTTACAGAGAGACTGAAAACTGTGACAAGAACCTAAGAACCTCTTACAGAGAAAGTGGAAACTTTGACTAGTACCTAAGAATCTAAGAACCTTTTACAGAGAAACTGAAATTGTGACAAGAATCTGAGCTGCAGTGCAGGTGCTGGAGTCCAGGCTGGTGGGCTGAGTGTCACTACACTTGCCAGAAGCCTATTTGGAGCCTTTTTGGAGGGCTCCAGTTCTACCAACCTTAGCAACTAATCGTAGACTTTGAGTATGGAGTGTATTTTGCTGGGAAAATAAATCGCTGAACACAATTATAACTGGCTGAATACATCCCATAAATATCATAAATTGTTTGGGGTTTAAGTGCAGGGATTTTATTGCTAGCTAATGCTTTTCTCATTCTTTGACAGACAGACATACAAAGTCACTTTTTCTGCAGATTGTAGAAAAAACCCCAACCTACCTTTTGGGACTACACTGACGCGTTTTCAAAGCCGCAGTCAACATTACGTAGAAGAGGAATTCAAGAACGTATTGAAAGCGAATAAGAACTAGAATTTAAGCATAAAAGAAAATATTGTATAGTAAATGGCTTAGTAAAGTAAGAAATTCTTTGATGATTAAAAGAAACAAATCAATTTGATTTCATCTGGGGAGTTTACTATTCTTATTGACTGTGAAGAGGATTATTTACAAGTTAGAGGAAGAAGTTGATCAGATTTTTATTTATCATAAGCTGTGATGTTTTGTGGGAATTTTTTATTTGTAGTGTAATATGTTTTCCAAATCTTGGATATCAAGTACAGCTTTGTATATCAATTAGATGTTGAATTGTAAGGTTATATAATGCTTTATATTCCACAAGGGTCAAGATTCCAAAAATGAGTTCTAAGAAAATATCAAACAAATTTTGCTAAGTAGAAATTCCCATAAGAGAATTAGGTGTGTATCAATATGTTCTTGGTATTATTTGTATGGTAACAACTAAATCAAGCTTGGCTGTGTAATTGTATCATAGGTAACTGAATTTTTAGCTGGTGACATCTTTGCCCTTGTGGTGTAGAGTGGCTTATGTTTTTCATGAACTATTATCTATGTATGCAGAGACTGCTTCATGGATGGTATTAACTGCCAAATAAATAAATATTCTGTTTAATAGTCAAAATAAAAATCACAACTGATTAAGATAAAGTTGGATTCATGACTTGAACACTTAAGAATTACAATTCATTTGGTTCAGTAATTTTTTTGATCTACATTTTTTCATATTTAGACTATAGGTATAAAATAGATAACACTAAATATGGTGTATGTCTACCTCAATGCTCCAGCAGTATATTTTAAATATTTGCTTCCATTTCTATGACCTCAGTATACTGTAATAAGTGTAAACTTGGATGAAATATTCTTTTCTACATTTTTTCCAGAGAAAAATACTAACAGTACTTTTTAAAAATGATAGCATGTTGCATTAGGCTCATTTCATGGTTTTTATTGCATACAGTTGTGTTCCTTCTTTTAGTTACTTTTATACCAGGACTGCCACCTCAGGATGAAATATTATATGAAGAGTAAGTATATGTAATCATTAGCCATCATTTGTACTGTTTACAGCATAGGAATAATACTGTCTGTAGCTGGGATACATATTTTGAATAAATATTTTAGGGCTGATGATTTTATTTATTGTATTTCATTTTGTGTAATATTTAAAAAAAATTGAGGATAGAAAATGATTGCTTTTATATGGTCAACTTTGCTCTTCACACAAAGTCAGACAGCAATATTAGTGCTTTGAGCTGGTATTTATTTTTAGTCTCACAAAGGAAAAGGCCAAGTTTTTCATGATAGTATATTGTTTTCTATGAGGTTGTGGTGAAATTGGTTATTGTTAGATGCAGTATTTGTCAAGCTTAAAAGTATGAATTATTGGTTCCATCTTAAGACCAGTAATTGCTTATACCAACTGCTCTGCTTGCTGTATACATGCACTGGTAATTGTATGCTAACTAATTACTGTATTTTCTGTACTATAAGGCACACCCTTAATTATGAGGTCCATTTCTGTACTCAATATACTAAAATAAAAATGGTAGTACTTGTAACAGATTTTGAAATCTAGTGCACACATGAGGTGCACCAAATTATATGGCATATGGCTGATTTTTGTGAAAATTTGAGGCTTTTAGGTGTGCCTTGTGGTGTAGAAAATACAGTACTCTGCTCATTAATTATGACTAGAAGATCACGTCATTTACTTGCAGTTGCGTACAGTTGCATGGATGTTTGTCTAACACATTAGGTAAGAAGCACCAACATGTTTTTCCCTCAAAAGTAAGGAAATAGAATTTGGAGTAAGGTGTTCTGGGATTAGTGAACTTCTCAGTCTTAACTTGTAATGAGATCTATTTTCAAATGACTAATTCACTAGCTATTAAAAATTCCATGAAACTAGCTGTTGAAAAATTCATGAACTAACTGTAAGGAACTCATGAAACCAGTTGTAAAAAATTCATGAAACTAGCTGCAAGAAGTCATAAAAGTAGGTGTTGGAAAATTTGTGAAACTAGCGTGTAGAAAATTTATAAAACTAGCTATTTCATGAATTTTATTGTTCATAAATATTCCAGTTTGAAGTAAAATTGTAAGACTATAGCTCAAGCTCAACACTTTAGATAAAATATGTGCTATCATAATATAACTTCAAGTTTAACTAGCTTTCTTATGCTATTAAATTTCAGTAAATTTCAATATAAAAATAGTGGTTAAAAAATTTAATGAATCAGTACTTTCTAGCTATGAATTCTATAGCAGAGTTACCTCAATTTTCCTTAGAGGGGATGAAGGAGAGTGAGGCTGGTACTCATGTTTGCTAGCTGAAGAGGTTAATATAGAAATGCATACAAGTTTTCTGCCCTCCCTTAGTAATAAGGAACTGGTTCCAATTACATAGTTATGAGTTGTGTTTATTGTTTTTACTACTTAGCTGGATCTCTACATGACCATCTTAATTTTTATCACATCACAAACTGGAGAATTCAGTATACTTCATTTACAAAAAAATTTATTGACATTGGTTTTATTACCCAGAATAAATGAATTACAAAACAATTGCTCTGTAGGTATATATATTATATTGTGTATTTAAGGTACTATTGTATATGTATAACTATAGCTTTTTTCCCCATTTTAAACAGGCTACCTCCTAATTTGCCTCGTGAAGGCCCCTATGCCCCTAATAATGTGCTTGATGGAGCTGAGCGCATGTTGGAGAATGTTGTGGTGGCACCCGAGTCTGTGGCGTACAGGGGCAAACCTAATGAGGTCTTTGTAAGCATGCATGGAGGCTCAATTGTGAGACTTTCAGGTCCCTCATACAAACACATAAAAGAAGTAACAAAAATTGGACCTGGATGTAGTAAGTAATGATTAATAGATTGATAATTTAACTGTAGTCACAAAGTATAGGGAAAAATTTCCTGATGCCTTATTGATAGTAATCAAAAACATCTTTGTGATGTAATTTGATTTTTGTAGTCATTTGTTAACAACATAGTGATCAATGGCATTTAAGTTGTAAATATTTAAATGAGCCCATATTGAAAGTTTATTTACTAGAAGAGAACATTTTAAATTCCTTTATTTCAGGATCCCTTCCTTCCCCTCACCTCATGCCCTCCCTAAAATAAAGCTTGACATAAAGCTGTCTCAGTAGGAATGCCTTAGTCTAAATAGAACTTCTCATGTCAGTATGCATCTTTAGTACCATGCCATTAAAAGGCAATGTAATTGTAACTTTAGAGGAAAGTTACAGGATCTGTGCATGTTTTCAAAGACTGTCAGTGACTCAGAATAAGGACAAACTCATGACATATATATTTTTAGTTCAACCAATATTTTAAAGTATTTACCCCAACCTCCATATAGAGCAATAATCTCTGTGGTAGTGACCAAGATATTTATTCTATAGAAGATATTTATGCATGCATGAATCTTTAAACAATGTTTTAGATTATTTATCCTTTTGTTTTGGTTCATAAAAGCAATGTGTCATGAGTACTGTGTGCAGTTTATAGCAACCCTTGTGTTTATAAGAATTGGAGCTGAGCAATACCATTATTTACTGCTTGTGATACAAGTATGTTTGAGATTTGAAATTATAGCTCTTTATATTGAACAGCTAGTTCTAAACTATTGTAACAAATTTTTCTCAATTGATTGATCTAATGAAATTTATTCTCTAGAGTAAATCCATATGCTTGGCATTAAATTTGTCTTTCAGTTTTGATAAATTTTTCCGCCATCGAGTGATGGTATAAATTGCTCAACTTTGTACTCCATCTGATGACATTGGCAAGCACCATCAAGCTAGAATCTACTAGAAATATTTGTGGCAGCTGTAAAGGTGATTAACTTTATTGAAATTTCTTCATTTGTTGAAATCAAGTTCATGATTTTTTATTGCAGAAGCATTTTGGGAAGAAAAAGTTTGTGGTCGACCTCTTGGACTTCGTTTTGCTCATGATGGAAAACTGTTGGTGGCTGATGCATACTTTGGAATATATAAGGTGGATGTTGATACAGGTAAGGTTTCTTTTAGGGCAAGTTGTTATCAAATAGCAGAATTTTCAGTCCCCAGAACAGCTGAACTCGATTGAGTCTCAAGAGCTACCATCTCCAGGAACATGTTTGAGACGTGAGGTAACATCTCCAGCAGGAGTAGTAATTCTGGCATACCTTCGAAGCTCGCGAGTGGTAGAACGCATTGCGGGAAAGCCTTGCAAAACTGGGAGGGCTCCTAGAGGGACTGCGTATTTAAATTGGCATCGTTCTGGGTCAATTTTAACAAAAACTGTTCGCAGAGAGCTCGATAAAGACAGATAACATGGAAGAATTGCCAAAAGAAAAAGAAATCTTTGCTTTCTTAACAAAACATTGAGAAGAGGCTGAACTTCTGTGAAGATCACCAAGGCTGGGTGATAAACCATTGGGGCAAATAATATTTGCTGTTTTTATTTTTTTCCAATGCAGGGTGAATTTGTATCGTAGTAGCCTGGAAAAGCTTTCAACCTTGACTGCCTTCTTCCTGCAGTGAAAACCTGAGGAGAGTCAGTGATGGTTTGGGAAGCCATATCTTTGTGTTCTATTAGTTTAATCGTTGATCTGTAGGGTAGGATCTCCAGCAAGGATTACCCCAAAATTTTGGGTGATCAAATCCTTCCCATGGTCCATACGTTATTCTCCGACTGTGAGTGCGTTTTCAAAAATGACAGTACTCCAATACACGCCGCTCGAGTGGTTCAGAATAGGGAGCTACAACGCTTGAACTGGCCTCTGCCATCTCCAGATCTTAATATAGTTGGGCAGTTCTTCAATAATGTTTTACATGTAGTACGTTATGGAATAAAAAATTTGAAGTCGCCACTCGACATTCGTCTCTGAAAGAGCTGGAGTAGTTTTTGCAACACGAGTGGCTCAATGTTCCGCTGAAGTCTAAAAGTTATACAAATCAATTCGTAGACGCATCAAAGCTGCTCATAAAGCTGCAGGAGGACCAATTTCATAATATATAAATATTCATTGATATTTCAAGTATTTTGTGTGCAGTATGTTGTATTTTTTGTATTCATTGATGGTTATGCAGTATAGACGTGTAAAACGCTAATGCGTTATGAGATGGTATCTAATGTATGTAGTATTTGTTAATGCTGAGTTTAGCATCCAAATGTGTTGGACACGGCCAGTAATTTATGCTTGACAAACTAAAATACCACTTAGGAAGAATTTTCTTTATTTCATTCCAAATAGCAATAAGATCCATCACTTTCTGCACCCACTTGTCATATTCTTTTTCTAATAAATTGAATTAATTTGTTTGAACTATGAGAAATTCTTGTTTAATGGATCAGCTACGTATGGAATAGTTTTTCCATTTGGTGATACTAAAATCATTAAATGTTCATGTTGAAGAAATTATGCTTTTCTACTAATTTAATAGCCGTTATATATGGCTTATACGATCTGACTTGACCAACTGGTTCTCCTGTAAACTTTTTTGTTGATATCAATTGAGGAAATTCTTCTTTCGTTGAGTATTTCCTCCGTTTACAATTTTGCTTGTTTCTCGTTTAACGTGTTGGACATAAATATTTTAACTTTCTTATTAGAGCTCAGTTAATTTATCATTCATTCAAAGTCGGAGATCTTATCCAGATATGTCCTAAATTTACGGATTTCTAGTCATTATTTTGTAGTATTTTCCCCTAAAGTGTTCAAAATTGTAAGCCTGCAAGACAATGAATAATGGTCATTATATTCATGTTGTCAACCACTTCCTTTCCCCACAATCCTTTGTCAACCACCTATTCTTTCATTGTGACTGGTTCCTAAGAAATATTGGACAAAAAAGTCTCGATAGTAGTAATTAGCAAAACGCTTTCTTTTAAATGGATCTTTTGAAGAGATAAATTTCATAACTTCTCGTGTACAGGTCTTAAGGAGCAACTAGTCGATGCTCAAATTCCCATCAACGGGAAAAGACCAATGCTAATCGATGATTTGGATGAAGACAGTGAAGGCAACATATTCTTTTCGGACGCCTCCACCATTGCTCACTTATCTGAAGGAACATTGGAGCTACTGGCAGGCCCAACTGGCCGGTGGGTAATGCATCAGTTCTAAATTGATGTTGATGATCCAGGCAAAGAACGGAGTAAGCCTTGGAGTTCATAGAAAATATAAGCCTATAAAAGCCTCGGGTGTACTTCAACTTAAGAGTGTCATTTCATATATAATTTGATCAGGGATGTAGTTCTCTACGTTTTAGTTACTTAATTCCTGATCAGTCATCGGTTCGATTTTGAGTGAGTGAGTAGTAGAAACGAAGGTTTGCTAGCTCTTCAGTGGTTTAAGCTCTATCTTTTCGAAGACCTCACAATTTAAGTATCGGTGTATCCGTTACGTCACCACGTCAATAATATAGTACATGGTTATTGTTATTATTTCAACACTCCTGATTTAGCAACAGCAGCCACAAATACGAGTGGTCTCGACGCTCATGCACAATCTTGAGAGGCATTCCTCTTTTATTTGAGCCTGTCATCACGCAGGAAATGGAGTAGGCATCAGCGCTCTCTGTCTGGCGTTCTTACATAAAATAGCCAAATGTCACGTTATATTCGTATGCGTAGAGCAACTAAGCTGTTGGTGTTTCAGCTATCCATGCATTTACCGCCGAGTGTCGTATACACAGCATAATTGAAAATCCCTTACCCATCAACGCGGGTTCGATTTTAACAGCCATAGATTGGTTTTAATATCTTGACGTCGTGTATTTGAATACTTGAGTTTGTGCTTAATACTCGAATGTTCGAGCGTCTGAGTGCTTGAGCTTTGAGTGTTTGAGTGTTGGATGTTTGGGCGTTGAGTGCTTCAGTGTTAATTGTTTTAAGAGTTTATTGTTTTAGCGTTGATTTCTTTAGTTGTGGCATTGATTGTTCTAAAACTTTGTACACACGTTTCATAATTCCATTATTTTATATTTAGGCTGATCAGGAGAGATGCATCCACTGGACACAGTTCCGTGTTACTGGATAAAATATTGTTTGCAAATGGCGTACAACTTTCACCGCAGGAGGATTTTGTGCTTGTGTCGGAGACTGTGAAAAGCAGAGTTATACGGTGAGTCTAGTAAGCTTCAAGTTTGTTTTCATTTAACCTTCCGTGAGACGTAAGTTTGCAATTGCTTGGCAAAATTAACACGTTGGGCGTGACGCGTATTTCACCTTTAATTTAGACATCATTTTATAGATACCTGTTATCATTTAAACAATTTTGCAAAATTTTGAGTGGTAAATGCATTTTCAAAGTAAATATCGTTTTTGAAAACTTGCGCCATATAAGGTACACATCACGACCAACGTGTTTAAAGTACCTGAGCCCGACGGAAAGTTAACCCCGTACATTTTTGTTTTTCTCATTATCAGATGGCACAGAGAAATAGAATTACAAAAGTTAAAGTATCGAATTTAAATTTTGAATTGAGAAAAAGTATTCATCTCTCAATTTGATTATTATCAATAGGATATGAGTGCCATTTTTTGCAGTGTCAATCTAGAACCGTTCAGTATCATGACTCGAAATTTGAAATACTTTTTTGGTTTCCCAGCGTTGAGAACTAGAAGTGGTCACTCCAATGAGCTTAACTGGTTACTTTTTACTCACGTTACAGCCATTGTTACTGACGGAAATTAAAACCTGAAATACTTTATTACAAAAGATGATACCGCAGAACATTGAGAGATTTCATTATGAAGCAATTAATTGGTGAATATAGTACGGAATGAACCTTGGGAGTGCTAACTGCCACGTTTCATTGTTCCCAAGTTAACATGCATTGCTTCAAGTTACTTGCACGAGAGCTCTGCCGTGATTCTCTGCCTTGACATGATATCTCTTATGTCACTACCAGCTACAACTTTAAATTGGTTTAAAATTTTTGTCCTAGTGCGAAGTCAAAGGTGCAATTATTGTTGATCTTGGTTCGATTTAATTCTTATTTTTGATTATGTTCTCAAACTCTATATGTATTGTATTTTATTTAATTAATGTTCCTTTTATGTACAAATATCCCTATTGAATCCAATTACGAGGTTATGGAACTTCTGTTTTTCTTGTTCATTATGCCTAGATTTTTTCTAAATGTTTATTTTCTTCATAAAACTTAGTTTGGTTTGACGAAATAAATAAAACTTAGTTTGGTTTTTTCTGAATATTTATTTTCTTCATAAAACTTAGTTTGGTTTGACGAAATACTGTTCTGGGTTTGAAGGTACTGGCTTAAAGGCGAGAAGGCTGGTTCCAGTGACACTTTTGTGGACAAACTCCCTGGTTACCCTGACAACATTCGGCCGAGACCTGAAGGTATGTTTGCAAGATCTGGATGAAGGGTGGCTTTTTTTACTAGTAAGGTAAGTTTTGAAATATGTACATTTGCAATTCATAAAAGTAGTGGTAGTTCATGTTAAGAAAGACAGAAATTGCTAACATTTCTGAATAACAGCAGCAAACCTTGCAGGTTCTTATCGTGACACCTAGCGTCATCTTCATGTGTGTACACTAAAATTTAGTGCTGACTCAGCTCTGGTTACGGTAACTTGGCACTGGTCCAACAATGTTTGCTTCGATATTTAACTAAGCATCATTATGAATATTTTTTCTCGTGAGAAAGCCAGCGGCCTGATCCGGCCGCCTATCGTGTGGCATTTTGTAGGTGAATATCATTTGTATTTTTTATGCGTGATTTTTTTTATTAGTAAAACCACTGCCTCATCAGGGGCCTTTTGCTCTCGCATTATAATAAATACGCACTTGTAAATTTCCTCTGTAGTGGAAGATATTAAAAGAAGTGCACTACTTCCAGAAGAAACTTCTTAATGTTTTCGTAATCTTAGTGTTTTTAGATCCGCAAGACGTCCGGTGCTTGCTAATTTGAAACGCTTCAACAATGTCTATTGGTCCCCATTAATATAATGTCCCAGACTCTACTTTAAACTCGTTACCTTCCCTATGAACTAACTCGTTAAATTACAGGCTGTGCGTACGTGGTTAGCCCATAATTATTTGTATTCAAATACTCGTATAATAAGAATTATTAACGAAGTAACGAATACTGTTAACTGCATACCATCTTATTAATGTAATGCATTGGTGAATAGAATAGAATTAGGCTATAGGAACGAACCTTCTGGCCCATTCTTGGGTCGGATAATTACATCAATAATTATTCGGTTGTATACCCAAGTCACATGCCGTATTTCTAGCCGCGTCAACCATGTCGGCAGCGGGATTCGAACCCGGGTCTTTCCGCTCGCAAGCAGATTCGCTCACCAGTCGACCAAACTGGTGATATAAAAAGCACTTAATAGTTTATTTTGTATTTTGAATGTTCTATTTTTTACTTTATATGAAAATATTTTGTGCAGCTAATCTCAATTGATTTGAGACATTATGCTAAACATTCATGATATCAGTAGCTTGAGGCATTTCAAATTTTGTCAACAATTTACCGGCCAGTGCAATTTTTGGAGCACTTTGCTATGAATGCAATCTTTTTGTAATTGATTCCACACTCTCAATATTATGAATTCAAGCTAAGTAATTTCCTTTACTATCTTAAAGCTTCAATTTTGGTATTGCACATTTCAGCTGTTTAGATGCTTGTGATATGAATGAAATTAAATGTAGCATGCGTGTGCTCTTTATCTGTATTTGTTGTAGTATGGAGCGGACTCGCGTGGTCCATATTATGGTGTTGATATGGAGCGTCTTACCTGATAAGTGTGATACTTGTTTCGAAATGTTTACTTAATTTTCAAATGTAGAATGTAATTTGAAATATATCATGAAATGAGAAATTTATACTTTCATCAGTGGTCATCATGTCATTTTTTCTTTAGTGCCAAATGAGTACGGAACTAGATGGTTCTGAGACGCCCTAATATCATCTATTTTTAGTTTATTCCAATTATTCACCTCATTGCTCTTTGTTTCTGGGCAATCTATAGTAACATGCTGTATGAGCAGAGGTTTTGTGGTACAAAATATTGCGCTATGCAAAGCTTGCTCGTCAAAATTGTCGATTGTTGACTGCAGTCATGGGTTACAGGGGGGTACTACGTGACGCTGGTGTCGGTCAAGACACCTGATGCAGTCGACATGATAGCCACGTCTCTGCGTCTACCGTGGTTACGGCGCCTGTTAGCCCGCATTGGTTACGGCACAATTAAAGTGCTGGAGTTCCTTGGCAACCAGTTTCAAAATGACATCTTTGTGAAGGCCTCGTACAAGGTGAGTACACGCATGAGAAAAGTTAACAGCAGAGTTCGCAGTCTTCTAATCCTCTATATGAGGCTACAAGGGCGAAGACGCCACCAGCTAAAAAATATCTGTTTTCTAGGATATTGAAACCTCACAGCGGCGCTTGATATCAGTAGTTAGCTTACAAAGTGAGACCAAGAGAACATTGATATGTAATTAGTTAATTATGTTATGGGAATTTTCATATTGAAAAGCTTGTATGGCGATTACTCTGAACTTGTTTGTGGTATCTTCGTCCGTGTGACCAGCAACGGCTCAGATGTCCAAGTATCCTTTGTTCGATGAATGTGGTAGAAATCTTACCATTTCACTCATGCGTATTGAAAAGAATAGAATAGAATATAGAATAGGATAGAATGAGGCTATAGGAACGAACCTTCTGGTCCATTCTTGGGTCGGATAATTACTTCGATAATTATTCGGTTGCTTTACCCAAGTCCCATGCCGTACTTCTAGCCGCGTCAACCATGTCGGCAGCGGGATTCGAACCCGGGTCTTTCCGCTCGCAAGCAGACTCGCTCACCAGTCGACCAAGCTGGTGATTGTTTTTAAGTATCTCGCAGTGATTTCAAATATGCACGAATGATTTAAAATGAACAGTATTCATATACACCTCTATGGAGAACATGGTAGGAAAGAAGGTTAAGAAATTTTGCTGAAGAATTTTGGAATGAAGAAATTTCGAGAAATTCAACGCTTTTATGTAAATACGTAGACTTGAAACCTAGCGTTTTCCTTTACTTGAATATGCAAATTAAAATCAGCAGTTTGCTAATACATTTGACCTGTTCAGTTTCGGCATTTAGTTCTCGTTCTAATTAAAAATCTTATAAATGTAATTAAATTCTAATTAAAAATGTTGTAAATGAAAAAAACTGTTGCTGATGACACTCAAGATCCTAACTTCAATCTGTAAAGGGAGAGTTAAAATTATTTATTTCGTTGCTTTTGATATCGTTGACTGGAGAAAAAATTATTAAAGATTGAGATCATTCTTCGTCAGTTCGTCGGTCATGCTATGGATCGTTAAATATTGGGTACGGCTGTGCTCTCTTTATTATTCTTAGGAATTAGCACCGGCCGATCTATCCCATGAATACTATAAATATTTTCCCGCTCATATTAGAAAGCAGCCTACAGAATTCTACCCATTTACTCTTTCGCTTTCGTTACTCTTGTCCTCACTGTAGCCTGAGCGTGCCGGTTCCTAATTGACAGTCTTCTTGAACACAACTGATCAAACGTTTCCATGAAACTGTTGCGAACCTGCGTTGCTAGATGGTTCCGGTTCAAGCTAGCCTTGTGTACTGAAGTAGTGTGTACGTGAGTACACGTTGAGGTAGTGTGTACGTGAGTACACGTTGAGGTAGTGTGTACGTGAGTACACGCTGAGGTAGTGTGTACGTCAGTACACGCTGAGGTAGTGTGTACGTCAGTACACGCTGAGGTAGTGTGTACGTCATGACACGCTGAGGTAGTGTGTACGTCAGGACACGCTGAGGTAGTGTGTACGTCAGTACACGCTGAGGTAGTGTGTACGTCAGTACACGCTGAGGTAGTGTGTACGTCAGTACACGCTGAGGTAGTGTGTACGTCAGTACACGCTGAGGTAGTGTGTACGTCAGTACACGCTGAGGTAGTGTGTACGTCAGTACACGCTGAGGTAGTGTGTACGTCAGTTCACGCTGAGGTAGTGTGTACGTCAGTACACGCTGAGGTAGTGTGTACGTCAGTATACGCTGTGGTAGTGTGTACGTCTCTATGTAATTTTGCCGTAATATTGAACGAAACATTTAGAATATGGGACAAAAGGGAATGATTTTTGAAGTTTGTTTAGTACATATTAACCCAACGGTAGCGAAAGGGTTAAATATGCATGACTGTGACGTGTTTAGTGGTTGCTACAAATAATCCAACACGCTTGGGGAAGTGGTTCTTTGATGTGTGGTACAGGTGAGGGGAAAATTGTCTTGTATGCTTGAAACAAATTGGGAAACTTGATAGTTAAAGGAAAGAGGTATTAAAACATTTTCGTACAGAGTTTTAGCATTTATTTGATTATTGTGTGCTTAGAGGTGGTCTTTCACTTCTTTCGTCAGTGACCCATGCATTCTTGTTTCTCGCCTAAGAATTATGAGGGCGACTCTTCTGCTCGTATATTCCAGCCTAGCTTCCATCTTCCTTCCGACTCTATGCTAATTTCTAACTGTTTCCATCGAACAGTTAAAATGAAGTTTATGGCTCCCCGTATTGTATGTCCTAAATACACTTTAATTGTTTAACCTTGCTAGAAACGTTAGCGGTGCAAGGCATTTGCACAGAATCGGAGAAAGACAATGCAGTGTTCGCATTTTTGACCTGTCTCTTCATAAGAATTCATTGTTGTAGGTTAATTTACATTAGTTACATTTTTCTACGTCTGTTCTGTCCTGTTTAGACTCTTTCACTTTCAGAAAAGTACATGACCGTGTGAGGTAGGGGTCGGCGCACTGGACAAAAATAAATATAAAGATCTGAATGGCATGTAGGGGTGTTCACGCGAAGGCGGTGACTGCAACTGAATTGTGCACTAACTTTGCCGAACCTAGAGTTTTTAGTTTCTGGTACTCAGATTTTAGGGGTTCATCGTTCAGTAATTATATGCTACTCTTTCAAAAAGAACTTTTCTGATGTGGTGCTTGTAAATGTGATTTGAGTGTCATGGTGAGCCAGCAACAGAGAGGAGGGTAGTAACGTATTTGAAAACAGACTGTCATTATGTACAGCAGGAAAACCTTCGTATCCTTTTTTTTTTACAGTCGACAAACTTTTCGGAATTTTCACGGTAGATGTTTATAAATTTGTGTTACTGTTTTCAACTTGGTGTGTAAACTCCGTGTATTTCATGAATCTACACATGTTTCAAAACTAGATTGTTTCATTTTTCGCTGCAATCTATGCCTGCATCAATGATACTTCATCTTCGTTTTCAGGTGATGAATTTGGCCACCTCTGCCAATCTTATGTCAAAAGAAGGATCCATGGTGGTGGCTCTCAATGCAGAGGGTCTCGTCCAGTACTCTCTTCAGTCCCCCGAGGGCGTTGTGGGTCAAATCTCAGAAACAACTCAAACCAACGATAAGCTAATTTTTGGGTCTCCCTTTAACAAATTCGTCGCCATGATTTCCTTGGACAAACTCAAACCTGGCTCTGCCGATGAACCCCACGTGAAAAGAACTGAAATTGATACAGAAACCTTAATGGTAAAGGAGGAGCTTTAAACTGTAACTGTTTTCTTTTGGTCTTCCCTTCGTTAACAGGATGGTTAGCTAGTAATATTCTTCTCGTAGATTCCTTTGCTTGAAAATTGGAAAGATTACCTTATTAGTTCCTTTCTTTTCAAGGTTTACTGTTGTAGGTTGTTCTTCTTTCGGTGAACCCGAACTTCGTATATTCTTGGTATCCAAAATATTTTTTAGAGGAGCGTGTTAATTATATGCTCGGGATAACGAGATAATATTTAGAAGTACATTAGCGTCCGTATTCCATTTAAAATTTTTTGAACAAAAGTAGGACTGAATAGGTGGGGCATTTTTTTTATTAAGTAATTCGTTCATAAACCTTCAACTGTAAAATCTTAGGAACATTGAACTGCTGTAATTTTATCAAATTTTCTCCACAGCAACATTTGTACTGAGCCTAACTAGTACTTAATTCTGGTGAAAGTTTCAGCGTCGTGTATGGAAGCGTATTCTTCGACGGGCTGGCAATCTTCTGAAGTCTGATCCTAGTTACTAAGGAAAACTAGCGAGACTAGTGGGAGATAAATTCTTTGTGTTTCCAATACTGTTTGTTTACTAAATGTGCTTTCCACATGGAAATTAGATTCCTGGGTATGGTTTATACGAGTGGCAGGCCGCTTGAACTAACTTCGCTGCGTTAATTTATTTTTTCTTCATATTGAAATTAAAGAAGCAGGGAAGATACTAAACACACTACTCTGAATGAACTCCCTATAATCCGCTGCACCATCATATTGGCGTTCACGCTTCTATAAATACACATGTATGAATAATTTCATACATGTGCGTTTAGTGTACCTAGTAATATTGGTACGATAAAATATAACTTGGTAAATAATGCAAGTATTCTACAGTACAATATAGATTTTAAAAAATCTATGGGAAGTAACAAATTTTAATTGATTTGAAATGTCATGCAACGTATTTCTTAAATTATTTTTATTAATTTGTACATAAAAATATATTCAGGATCTTCTATGTCATTGAGAGCAATATTAATATTCTTTGACTCTTAGCTTTTCCTTCTCGTTTTTCTCTTGATTTCTTTTCTAAAAGAGCTGCATTAGCTGACGAGTCAATTATATGTCTTGGATTAGCCACAACGTCCGTTCAATTGTTAACCCCTCGTTTACAGAAGTTAGTGTGAAAGTAACTCAGTAGAAAACGGGGAAAGGGAAATTTTGGGTCGACTGCATCGATCCTAAACTAACATCACTCTCTTTGTCAATCCCTGATGAGGTCGCACAAAAAGTCCTGACGGCTCATGCTAATTTACATTATTTTGTCAGCCTTCTCTTCTGCATGTGTTCTGACTTCGTTGACGTAAATCAAAAAAGACACTTTAAAATGTTATTTTAAATTTTTAAAATTTAAGGATTTGCGAACATCGTGAAAATGTTTAACATTAAAATTTATTGTTTTGTGGTAAGCAAAACTTAATGTAGAACAGGGTGCAACAAGAATGCTATTCGATGTTAACCGGTGTATAATGTAAGTTTGTTATTATAATCTTTCATAATTATTAGCTCTAAGTGCTGAATTTTGTTAAGTTTCATGTGGTGCAGATTAGCGTTAACGGCACTCAGTGTGCGTCTTTCTGGTTATTCGGTAAACATCAAAGCGATAATCTAGCTCGCTTCAGACTCCTTGCAATGTATCAAGAGTGATCATGCGAACTGCTTCAGTTATTACATTTTTCAGCTCCTTCAGTATTGCAGGTAGGGGGGGGGTGCGTAAAATGTGCTTTCACCGTACACCCAAAGAAAGGTCGCAAACATTTAGGTCCTGTGACCTCGTGGGTCACTTCTGGAAAACTTGATCATATCGTCTAGCACGGCCAATCCATCTGTTTGGCGGATGCTCATTGAGAAATCTCCGGATGAGAAGACGGTAAGGCGAAGAACCATCTAGGTGGGAAAGGTCATCACCCTCACCAACTACTTGTGGGAACATTCAATTGGTCAGCATTTTCAGGTAACCAGTAACAGTTCGTCCCTCAAAAAACACGAGGTCATACATGGTTCGCTCTGATGCGGCTCAAAACGTATCAACTTCTGGCGAATCTTGCCAAATTTCTATGTTGGTGTGCGGATTTTCTATCCCTGTACCCGAACGTTAAACCCATTGACTTCACCGTTCCAGGGACATGTCACTTTATCACTGAAAATTACTAATGGCAGCATTTTTTCGTCATTTTCCAACTGGATATTTCATCAAAATTTAACTACATTCCATTATCTGCGGGTGGACTTTTTGGACAAATTACAGCTTGTATGAGTGAAACTGATTTGCGTATGATATCGTAAATGTTTTATAGGGGAGCTGTAACTTTCGACAAGCTCTCAAGTAGGACTATTTGGGGCTTTGCATGACTGCTGCTGTAACTTAATTGTCAACTTATATTCTATTCTAACTTCCTCCGAAATCGATGTTCAGGCAAAATGTGTCATTGTATGATCAGATACTCTCTTTTTTTTAGTATATGTACCTGCTTCGGCGGTACATGAACTAAGACTGGAACGATACAGAGAAGATTAGCATGGCCCCTGCGCAAGGATGACACCCAAAATCGTGAAGTGTTCTACATTTTTTAAACGCCAGTTTGATCGACTGGTGAGTGAACTCGCGATGCGAGAAGACCCGGGTTCGAGGTCCGCTACAGCAGTGGTCAGTTTGTGTATGATCATCGCTTGGCTAGAATTGCGGCATGGGACTTGGGTTCCAACCCAAGAATGGGGAAAAGGCTCGTTCCTATCGCCTCATTCTCTTCTATTCTATTCTATTCTCACTAACATCGTTGTACCATTTCCCCATAAACTTTGATGTGTAAAATCGTATGAAACTTTAGTGTGAAAGCACGTTGCAAGGTCATAGCACTGCTCTTGTCAATTTAGTACTAACCAGCTGCGGTATGGCGTTCATCTTCGATTTTTGCACTTTTGTAGTTTCCATGTAAAAGGTATTAAATTACCTGAAAAAATAAATTAAGTGTTGTTAAAGAATAGCTTCGAAAAATGTTTCAGTGTTTCGATACCATAATATCCTGAAATCAGGAAGTGCTTTTGCAGCACCCTGAATACTAGGATAATTTGATGTTCTATGTATCAATATTATTCTACTTTCAACTTTGGAAGAGACAATATATTTGGCAAAAAACTCATTGCCTGGCCCAGCAATATTTTTGGATTAAAAAAAAGTCATTTAATAGTTTTAGAACGAATAATTGGAGAACTGTCGGAAATAGTGATAAAAGTAACAAGTTTAAAGGCTTGCACGTGATAGCAATGTAGTTTTGTTACGGTGGGAGGTTGTTGAAGTAGTTTGTGTTTACTCAAAGGTGTATCTGCTGGTTTGTGAAGAGCATGTGTGATCGAAGTACTATGTATGGAAATAGTTCATGAGGCCTTTGTTCTGTTGTGTATTGTTATCAATGTGGATCAAAATATCATGGGTGTGTATGAGAAACAGAGAGCATGTATTATCGTTCATTTTTGTCTGCCGACCTGCCCGTCATTGATCAGAAACCGAAGGCTGCTGCATGACTCCAATGTATTTTACTGGACTGAAGTACGGGGAATATTTGTGCATCGTTTCTGGATATTATCAGTTCATGAATATTTGGTGAGGTTGCTGCATATTAGTTTTAGCACCAGTGCTCATAGAACATTTCTCATCATTTCTGTTGTCATCACTCCTGTAATATGAGACCATAGATAGGTTTAGCGTAGTTTATTGTGGCATTGGACAGAGAAAATCGTTTGAATTTTATTTCACCTAGCAATTTTTCAGTCGACCGGTTATTTTTGCATGTGTTGAAGAATGACTGGACTGCACATTTTATTGGTCAATTTAATGTCAACTTAATTTTAAATTTTGATATTTTTAACATTCAATTTCAACGCAAAGTGTGCAGGATAGTCATCGTCTGACTCGAATATTTTTTATTCTTTTACCCTGTTGGACTTGTGGAGGGCATGTCCTGTATTGCATTAACAGGACGCCATTGTCATCTACAAAGTATAATCCACTGCAGCATAATGCTCAGGCTAGGAATTTTCTAACTTGCATGTTATTGTTAGTCTCGCACTTGTACTCTAACGTATAATTTTTTTAGACGGTTGATTTCCATTTTCTTCGTGACTTTTGTTTTTAGTAAAGTAAAACCTGTATGGTATTCACTGTGTTAGAAAAGCTACCTCGGAAGGACGTGAATAATGGGCATTTTAAAGTTATTGGTACGATACTTCATGTCTTCTGTTATTTCTTCAATCATGCTAAGCAATCGACCATGAAGCCAAAAATTGAAACTTAAATTTTCACCTTAATTTGCATCGTTGAATTCGAAATTTTAGCCTAATATTAATAAGAATATTTTACACGTTTTATTTGTTGCTATTTCGTAATAAATGATTTTTCTTTTTCCATTATTTGTCTCCTCTCATTTGAAAGAATACAGCAGCAGAAGATGCTGACGACTTGGAACCTCGTGCGACAGTGATTCTTGCGGGCTGAGTTAAAGAAGACTTCAGTGATACAGCCGAGTTTGTCTAATATTTTTGTGGATTATTTTTTTGCGAGAATGGTTGATGCGATCTAAACTTCTTTTATCTTTCATGAACTCGCAAAATCTAATTTTCGTTTAAAACTCGCTTTTTCTACTTTAATTATTTGTATTTTCATTCATTTCAGAGATTTTGCCTCGTCGAGTTCAAGAGTTGGCGCTAAAAACTATTTTTCTTTGACATTAAGGTTGATTGAGTTTTTTCTATTGTTCTCCATTAATACATTTCTTAACCCAGTGCTGAATGTTTCTTGCCGTGGCAGAGTAGAAATGTTCATCCTACGTCGGAAAGGGAATGCTTCGAGATCTGAAACTTTTCTCCTTTTATCCATGAAGTGGTTTCCTAATAAACAGAAGGTTGCTGAAGACACAGACCAACACCTGCCTGTCTCCCACATTATGCTGAGCAGTCTATGTACAATTTCTGAGACTCGTGTAAGAGCTCGCATGAACATCTACTACCAGAGATCCTGGAGGACGCGATGTCCGTGTAGTGGCAGGAATATTGCTTGCTGCTGTTCGGACTCTTTTAGAAGATTCCAATATATTTGTGATCATACATTGTTTACGGTATTAACTTCTTTTAATTTATATTTGATGATACTGCTTTCATCAACTCATTCTTACGTTCCACAAAAATCCGTGCATAGTTTCAAATTTCGAAGCGCTATGTCGGCTACGTTTTAATTTGAAGAGTTTTCCACGCACCTTCAATTTCAAGTAAGGCTACTTATTTTTCAAATGTATTCGTTTTTATTTCTTAGTAACCGTTGAGCTCAAATGTTGTTAATCAAAAATTAGTTACGTGAAACTTGTTTTTCTAGTGTCACCTGACTATGTCCTATTTTGTTCGTATTTTTGTGGGTTCAAAGTTATATTACAAAGTTCATCATACATAGAATCACAAATGTTAATTATTGTATTCATTGACTTGAACGATTTTTGAGTTGTTTTGGTAAACTAATCGAAAATACGTTGTAATTTAGGATTTACTAGTAAAAATAGTAGTAGTCTTCTTAGAAAGTGTTCATATAGTTTGAGGGTTTTAGAATTCGAGAATTTTTTTAGAACTTAATTCAAAAGCAACACCCATTTCCTGTAGTCATGTCTGATATTTACTCTAGTGTCGTAGAAATATATTTGAACAATAGCGCTTTCTCGAAGCTTTCATGAGCTTAAGCCGCAGGGATGGGCAAACTTTTACAAGGCGAGGGCCGTATCAGTGAGTCATGGAAATTATAAGGGCCACATGTTTTAGGTCGGGTATTGTTCTTTAAGATAATACAACATTCAGACAAAAGGATTATTAAAAACAAACAAATTCCAACGTTGGCCGCAGTTTGCGCACCCCAGGTCTAGGGTTTTCCAATCATCGTTAACCTTGAATATTCGTTTTTCTAATTTTCAGACATCTAGTTTTGCTACCGTGGATCGTAAACGTACGGCTCCTCCTGATGCTCCTGTAAGATGAGTCTACAGTAAAGAATAGTAAGTAGACATATCCATGATGAGCTTCTCGTTTGTGCTGTATTCTACTTTTTATCCAGCGGAAGATTTTAGGAGTAAATCAGTTACTGCGGGAGGAAATTACCCATAACTCTTACTTCGAAGCTATCTTTGGATTTTCTAATAATCTTTAAACACTAATTTCAACTTGTTGACAGTGTCACTTAAATGGACAAGTACCTACGTATTACTGTTTTTAAAAAACTCGTCCATTTCAATTTTTAAATTTTATACTCTATAATTGGAAAATTCCGTAACTGTTCATGGTTTCTTACACGTGAAAAGTTGACGGTATTATAATTTTGGTAATTCGGACTTCGGTCACCGTACGTATGAAATAGGCCTTTGTTACCAAAACTCATATTTGGCATCACAGTCTGCGGCGAATGATCAAATTACGTATTTAACGTAAAGATCTGAACTCTATACAGTGTATGGTGTATTTCCTCGAGACGCTAACCTCGATATTCAGTTCTCGTTACTGCTTAAGTCCGTTTAATTGCCGACAAACATGCAGTCTATCGCCGTGACATTTTAGCTAGACATTGTGATTGTTTTTCTCTTTTACTATGCTATAATTCGAGTACAAACATCCAGGAAGGAAAGGAAATTACTACCGGGAAATAACCCACGTACAAATTTGGGCAAACTTAGGCAGTTACCTTACCATATTCAGGAGTGTAAAATATGATAATTGAGGCCGAAACTATGTTAACTTTTTTATTTCAAAACAACAAAATGGTACAAGAAACATAACGAATTGGCCTTTCATGTATAAAACTAATATCTTACAATTACTCTTTCAAAAACACAGGAAAATACAGGTTACAGAAAAAACCAACGTTTACGAATCTAAACAGCAAAAGAACTAATGATTGGCTACAATTGTTTTTCTACTTAAATGTAAAGACAAGGTTTAAGACTAGTAGGAGCAATATTCTGTGACTGACCTATGGGGGAGGGAGAGAGAGAAAGAGATAACATATTTGAACGTTTGAAACAAACCCAATGTAATTCCAATAGTTCCACTTCACAATTCTTGTATATGAACACATATATTCGTTCATATACACACATTCATACATACACAGGTACATGTGTATATACGCTCACATACAAACATAAGGAGGGGCGCATACGCACTAGCGTACACGCACACGCACGTGTGATCATCTATCAGTATGTGCAGCTATACATGGACAGTACACACATATGCTGATGTGTACATACACGTGTGTGTGTGCGCAAATATGTATGAACTTGTATGTGTATGCGAGCATGTACGTGTGTGTGTGTAAATTTGTATTTACAGGATGCGACAGCACTACTTCCTTTTTTCAAAGCAAGCAATTCCTTTGAAATAAAAAGGAAATTCTGTTGCCGCGCCCTGTATGTATGTCTGTGTGCGAGCGTGTGTGTGCGTGCGCCTGTGTGTGCGCGTGCGCCTGTGTGTGTGTGCGTGCGC
>VCRD01007226.1:2694-22534 GCA_006783055.1 Trinorchestia longiramus
ACTGGCAGAACACGTACATGACCCCACCATCATCACTCACAGAACACGTACATGACCCCACCATCATCACTCACAGAACACGTACATGACCCCACCATCATCACTGGCAGAACACGTCCATGACCCCACCATCATCAGTCGCAAAACATTCACACGACCACCTGAAGTTCAAAGCTGTACGCACGGCCTCTCAGAAGGTAACTCCTGGCTTCTCAGTTAACTCCACACACCCGAGCAGCGGTGATGACATCGAGCAGTAGAGCTACAGCTCACACAGTCACTGCTGCAACCCACAGTGTCTTGACCTCAGTGTCTCATGACTCACACGTCTCACCTGAGTCTCATGACTCACACGTCTTACCTGAGTCGTTTGCGCGTCTTTTTGAGCCTCCTGCGGACCCTCTCTGAGACCTGGTCCTCACTGAGCACGCTGTAGAGGTCGAGGCAGTTGTGTTTGCCGTAGCAGGCCAGCACGCCACCCCCTCTGCTGGTGCTCAGACCCAACACACGACCACCGCGTGACCGCTGTAACCGACCCAGGTTCTCCAGTGACAACACGCTCTGATGGACAGCAACATCAGGTGGTTAGAGGGACGGCTTTTGGGCAGTGACAGTGCAACAACAGGAGGTCAGAGGGACGGTCTTTGGGCAGTGACAGTGCAATAACAGGTGGTCAGAGCGGTTGTCCGAGTTACTGGCGTTAGTACGAAAGTTGCCAATAGATGGCACGCGCATCGGCCGCCAACGCTCCCGCCATAATTCAGTTTGTTTACCCCCACCATATTCAAATGATAGTGCTGTGTTGCTCTGACTTTTGAGTGAATATTTCTGTGTTTAAGCATAATTGAAACCTTTTTTTCACCATGTCTTCAAGAGGCCCCGCTAACGCTCCTCTTAGGAAAAAAGGGATATTATCTGAGACCCAGAAACTAGAAATGATAAGAAAATTATAGGTAGGTGCGTCTGTGGCAAATATGTGTCTTGAATATGGAGTGAAAAAACAAACCGTTTCCGACATTCGTAAAGCAAAGGATAAACCGAATGCTTCTTTTGCTCTGAAATATACTAATGTGGATGCTGGTTCTAAAGCTTCGTCTGTTGGTGGAAGGAAGCGTATGCGAGTTGCGAAGGATACAAATCTTGAGGAGGCTGTGACAAAGTGGTATATCCAGCAACGTTCGTGTGGTAACTTCGTCCGTGGTGTGGAACTTCAAGCTGCCGCTAAAAAGCTGGCACAACATATGGGCATTAATTTCGAGGCTAGTGATGGTTGGTTGTGGAGGTTTAGAAATCGCCACGGATTGTGTAATAAATTACTCACGGTGAAGCAGGGAGTGCGTCAGTCGAAAAAGTAGAGCCATTTAGGAAGAAGCTTAATAATTTAATTAAAAGTGAAGGGCTATTATTATCCCAATTGTACAATGGACGTGAAGAAGTGTCTGAAGATGATGTTAGGACGTGGTTAGATGACACGGAAGGTGATCCTGGCTTCCAGGTGATGACAGAAGAAGAAATAGCTCACGATGTTCTCGCTGGTGACAACAGAGATGATTCTAGTGACGAAGATGAAGATGACGAACCATTGCCTACGAAACCCAAGCTCTCTGTCGTAAGGGAATCACTTGATAATCTTATCAGCTACATTGACTTGTCACCAGAAAGTGAAATCCATCAATATTATCCACATTTTAGAACCTTCAGGGAAATCATCATCCGCAAACAACATCAATCAGGAAATCAACTCAAACTCGATTCGTTTTTCAAGCCTGCTCGTCCCAACATTGCTGAAGCTGACGGAAATATCGATGACCCACGAGCTCAGTCACCTCAACCTTCTACTAGTGGTTATCAACCACCAGCCCCTTCTGATTCAGAATAAACCATCACCACCACCACCAAACTTCCATCAACTCAAGCTCATTGGCCATCTACATAAGGTAAATAAATAAATAAATAAATAACTTTTACTGTACTTTTTAGTAGTTAATATTGTAATTTCTTTTACGCCACAGGCTAAATATTTTAAAGTATACAGCAGTGTAGTGCATACAGTATAATGCATTATGTATTTAGGCCTTATTAAGGTGATTATTTGTGCATATATAGGCATATCGGTTATTCCGGACAATCGGCTAATCCGGACCACCCTTCCCTCCAAGTAGTCCGTCTTATCGAGGGTTGACTATAGAAATAATGAAAAACGCCTTGAATGCTCGCACACAAGTCGTACTAAGTTGATGGTTGCCAGTTTTTCTCTGCATGGCCAGTAACTCATGTCCTGTCTATGTAGGAGCAGGATTTAGTAAGTAACTACATAAATGCAAGGAACCTTTCTTTAGAAATAGTCCGGGTAACTAAAGAAATCGTACCCTTTTGTAAGCAATTTATTGTGGAAGTATTTCAATTATACGTCATTCGAACATGGGCTTCAAAGAAAGAGCTGTAGTAAGCCTGTCAGAGTTGTCATGTTCCATCAGAGAATTTTTTAGAATAACATCACGTAGAAATGAAAATAATTGCAAAGCTAATGCTTTATGTGAAGCAATCAACATTTTACAGGCTAAAGGAGAGGACAAATAGCTCTGGGCTTGCCCATAGGAACACAAAAGCCACCAAAGCGATCAGATTCATGCACGACTCACGGCATCATCGGACGGCAGCTGCAGAGGCTGACCCTCAATAAGAGGAAGAGCAGCAGCTTCTCCGTCCGTGTCCAGACGGAAGAGCTTGTTGTCAGGGCTGGTGTCGTCGTCTGTCTGCTCTGTCTGGGCACTGGTCTCACTCTCTGTACAAATACAAACAAAATTAATCAAACTAATTGAGCCAACGTGTCTCGAACATTTATTACAATAGAGTGCACTTGTCTCGAGTATCTACTTATATGATAGACAGAGTATCTCCATTACTCTATATCTGTGTGTGTCCATCCCATTTCCTTCAATGTATTACTGAAGAAAAATTATTGAACTGATATCAGAATGAGTATACATTTATAAGCATTGTATTGTATGTTGGTTGATTAGTGCCCTAATCCTGTAGTGGGCAGTTGAAGGCAGTATTTGAGGAAAGCTAAGTCTTGCAAGGAAAGCTGATATGGGCAGTCACCTTCGTCAGGCATATTCCTCCTCGCTGTAGGAGTTCATGTCTCCCCCAACCAAGTCCCCACAGCATGTTGAGAGGAACTAAAGGGTGGCGCAAACGATCTCAAAATTCACTTAATTATTCAGTATGGAATTAATTAATTGATTTATAATTGATTATTAATTAGCTAATTATCAATTTTCTAAAAGAGGGTGTTACTTATGCGCCATTCAGCACCTGCAGCACACGTTTCTGAGGAGGCAAGCTGTGTAGGAAATGAAGCACGCATCAGATGAAGGAAAAATGTGTCTTCAGGCAACGGTATCACAGCGGCGTCAGGACACACATATTTCCGGTATGAAGAACTATTCAAATTAAAAAGAGGCCTCATCGAAATACGCTCAGAGAGTGTAAAAAACGATAATATATCTCGGTGTTTTTCATTCTATGTATACAAAGAAGGGTAGTAGTGCAAAAGGAAAGTATAGAGGATAATAATAAAACCTCCGAATGGAAGACATAACTTGGTCATATAAAGTGCAAGGGCGGAGAGTAGATCAATAGAGATGTATGAAGCACTATAACTCCGAGCTGTGAGAAGAACAGGTCCAAATATGTCTATACAAACCACAAGTCGAAGTAAGGCTAGTAGTTCAAGTGTGAAGTATAAAGGACTATAACCCTAAGCTGCAAGTGGTAGAACTGAAAATTTGGCTGCATAAACTGCCAGTGGAAGTAAGGGCAATAGGTTCACCGTTCAAGAGGACTATCTGAAGCTCCAAGTGAAGTGATAGCACACAAACCTGGAGCAGCGGAGTTCTTGAAGGTGAGTCCCCACACATCGAGGGAAGCGTCGTTGCCTCCCACCACCAGACGGGTGTCAGAACGCAGTACAGCGATGTCCCACACCTGCCAACACTCGTCACTGTCAGCCACTACTACAACACATTACACTATAGCCTTGTCTCCTTATACTACGCTACTATGTCCTTGTATGTTTCCTTATACTATACGTTTATAACCTAGCATTTGTCTCATTAATTAGAAAAGAATATTTTAACGATAGGTATTTACTGCTAGAGGCTTCTTAGACCTACTGCTTGCAAGATCATATTATTTAGACGCTAAAAACCTTTCTACCACTCGGTTCTCTTGGATGAACTGCCAAGCCAGTACCAGAAAATTGAGCTCTACAGTAAAAGCTCGAGATATGAACAATTCTGTATGCAAGAAATTTAAGATACGAGGAAAGTATGAGCGAAAAATTCTGCTCTAAATACGATCCCTAACTCGCGTAACGAGCCACGAGCCAGGCTGTGGGTATACGTGGCACTTTTACCAATCCGCCTCGACTCGGATTCATCCTTTGTGAATCAGTGTCCCATGTTCTCTCGTAGCGTGAGGATCTACACGTTTGTGCGCTTGTGATTTCATTGTTTTTTAAGGTTTTTCATTGTGTCATTCAGATAAGAGAAATTCGATAGACGAGCTCAGTGCTGGAACGAATTAAACTCGTATCTCGAGGTTCCACTGTATTTAAGGCAAGAGCTGACCCACTCAGTCACCTGTCTAGTGACAGGATTTGTGTAACTGTCTAGTGTCTCACACAACTTAACAATGGATTTAATAATTAAGCATGGCTGCATCAACATAACTCCTAAGTCAATAATAAATATTGATGAGGATATTCTTCTAACAGAACATATATATGTAGGTGCACCAAACACTAAATTTACTAGTGTAAAAATAATGTGAAATCAAAATAGATATTTTCAGTTTTTCTTTATCAAAAGCATCGCTCTTGTTTTTTAACGAAAAGTTAGGTAAACTTCTAAAGGCCATTTTGGAAAGATATTCATACATCCTTCATTATAAACGATTGTAATACACAGCTGCATGGAAAAAATAAATTTACAAACACAAGACAAAGTACTGGGTACAGTTACAGCACAGACTGGGACTGCAGAATAACAGAATGAAATACAATATCAGTAAAATATTCAAAGTATTCTCCATTCCACATCAGGAGGTTAATATATCAGAGAATGTAACATAAAAAAGCAGAAAACTCTCACTTCTCCCGCTTTCTATCCCTCAATGCATGTTATGGTTATGATGTATGTGTAGAACTATTGCCTAGCTGTGTAGCCCCCACATGCCAGGCATCCTGGCACTTGCCACCTTCGCTACAATAAAACTAGAAGAAGATATTTGAGAATTTGTAAGCTATATTTATAATTTTAATAACATAATGAATGAACCTATAATTAAATAATATACATATATATATATGTAGTAACTATAAAAACATATGCAATAAACATGAATATATTAAAAGCTTCAGTTCATAAAAATGACTGAAGCTTCAGCCTCATGGCAGCTCAAAGATGACAAGGCATATGCCAGGCAGCCCAAGAGCTATGTACGTTGATTCTGTTGCAGTCACTGGTACAGCACATGATGCCTCATTGCTATTACAGCACAAGTTCATAAACACAAGCAAAACCATGCATAAATTAAAGGAGGTCCTAACCTCAGCAGTCAGAGGAGCCAGTGTTCGGTAGCAGTGTCCTGTTGGGACATCCCAGAACTTGATGGAACCATCCTTGCCACAGCTCACGAGACCGTCTCGAGTTGTCAGGAAGAGCACTCGTGTGACCACCCCCTTGTGACCTCGTAGTCGGATTATACCTCTCTCTGACACCTGAGTTGTGAAGAACATGAAAAAGAATTGTGCATGAAACACCATACAGTATTTTTGAGTCATAAAAAAATGTGTAATGCAGACCAATTTTTCACCCAAGGATTCACACACTTTACTGCATAATTGACTACCACATAATACAAAGTTGCTAAGCACCTATCAACATAATGAAACCCATTAAGTTGTTAAACTTCTAACAATGTGGTTAAACCCTTGAAGTTGTTATGCCCAATCTCTATCTAGCCCAAATAATTTGATTAAAACCCTTTACCCATCAATATCAACTACGAAATTAACTTGCCACATCAAAACGTTGTATGCTGTTAATACAATATCGAAAGATGCATAATAAAATGCTGTCATTTCTTCTGAACATGTTCAGTATTCCCTAATTGCGATTACATTCCATTTCTAATAACAAACTTTGCAGTATTAAAATATATAACTTTTTTGATGTGGCAAGTTGACTTGTCATTTGAGAGTAATGGGCTAAACTGGTAAACATCTTGCCATTGTGCATGCCAGAGTCCAACATATTGCTAGTGGACTACATACATTTGAAACATTACCTGCTGTCAAACACTCCACTAAGACATAAGAATCTGGTTTCTAAATAAAAACTATACAAACTCATGCATATCATATCTTATTGCAGCTTGGCAGACAAACTAAATTTGCATCTACCTGAAAAATTTTCTACTTTTCAGGCAGAATATTTTATTCTCCTAATATTTCCTGATCATCAACAAATACTGGTGAACTCCAACTGCAGGAACAATAATAACAGTATTTTGATCAGTTTTGTTATGGCTGAGACATAATGCTTGCATGAACATGATGCTTGCATGAACATAATGCTTTTACATTACACAGCAGTTGTCCCCATCATGTGACTTGGTTTTATACATAATTCATCCATTTCCAAACCAAAACTCAACTAAAGAATTAAAAAAACAAGTTTGCATCCCAGATTAAAGTACCTTGTAAGTTAAAACTATTCTGGCAGAAGAAAAATGATTATATGTTGAACTATATTTACTCAACTGACGTTTTAAGAATTTTAACATTACATTAAAATAGAACTTTCACCCTGTAATTCTATCCCTATTACACTTCTACCTACAAAATATTTTTAAAGGAATTATGAGGGTAGTTAGACTAGCCTTCTTTCACTACTTCTATCATTTCTCAATTTTATTCCATACACAGCTTTGACAATATGAATATTACTGATTTGAAATGAAATATGTTTAATAGCAGTGTGAACTCACAGTATCCCAAATGACGATCTCTCCATCCACTCCGGCAGAAGCAAGCCGCATGCCAGAGTTGTCCCACGCCAGGGAAGAAACTGTGCCTCTGTGTCCTGTACAAATTAGCAGTTTAGTTACCACAGCTTTATCAAAATTAAAGCACAAATTAAAAAGAGCACATATTTGAGCACAAACTATGGCAAGATGGAAACATCAGAAATTTAATACAGTTTCTAATATTCATCATATTAAATTGATAAGTTTTTCAGTATAAAATTTCCTAGTTGTATTGAACATTAACTTTATGAATACAAAAGCTTACTCATAACATTTGAATCCTTCAACACCCAAAGCCAGAGAAGGAAATTTACTAAAAACTGAGCATGAATCACATTTACAGTTCATGATCTTAGTGTAAAATTATACTCAAGTTCATGAAAATTCTACAGAAGACAAAAGTTTGAACTGGAAACAAAAATTTGTGGAGGCTATTAAGTATCTCAGGTACTCAGGTAGTGAGCAGAGGCCATCTTCCACAACTGTTCCATGCACTGCTGGTTGAAAGAGGTATTTAAAAAAAGCACCATGTAAATTTCTTAGGTATGAAAAACTGTTTTACTATGCATAAAAAACTTAAAAGTAGAGAACTGAACTATATTGACTTAAATAATTTCCCATCTTTACAGTGATCCATTAAAAATTTGCTATTAATTGTTTTCACAACTAATATGCCTCACAGGCATAAAATCTAAGATACACAAAGTACACCAATCAACTCATGTAGAAAATGTGGCAGAGAAACAATTCAAAAGAAAAGATTGTAAGACAAACTCACCAGCAAATACAATGGGGTCTATTGCAGAGTTCTGTTTGATGCTGAAGACAACTACCTCCCCTGAGCTGTACCCAGCAGCAATGTTGGAGTTGTTGAGGGAATTGTCAGTTGGTGGTTGCACAGCAAGCTCCTGGACAGTGCCTTCTACATCAGGACACTGCAGGGTAGCTACCTGCACAAAAATTCAATTCAAGATTTCATTGCAGAAGCTACATGGAGGGCACTTCAACCAGGCATTTAATTACCTACCAGGTTGAGTCTGCAAAAAATTTACAAATCTTTGAATACAATTACATTATTTATGGCTATCTTGTCAACATCTTCAGAATGAGTTTGAAATTATTTATTGAGTATTTTTTGTCATACTTCTCTTTACACATATCTAATGCCCCATACAGTAAACCTTGGACAAAAGTACTCATTAGACCACAGAGATAGTTACCAGGTAAAGAGAGGGAAGTTTGTTTAGAAACAGGAACTCCCATTTCCAGTACATCCCCAATACAAAAACTAAATACAGACATCAACAGTTTTTGGCCTAAAGCTTCAAGAAATTTGTTTTAATAGACCAGTGCTGTTTAGTCTAAAACTCATACTTACTTTTATTAACTATGTTATGCAGCAAAAACTGAGACACCTCAATGAGCCTCTACCAAGCTCCATACACCAATTATAATAACATATTTATCTTAAGCTTAACTTTTTACAAATAATTTAGGTAATTAACATCATAATTAAAACTTTAATCAATTTATTTTTCTAGACAGGTCTTGTAAGTGCACAGAGTAGAGCATGCTAGTTTGTACAGAGCATAACTCATACACAGTAACAATGAACCTGAGCATCCAGCACCATCAAGTAGGGATGGCCAGAAACCATTATACAGGGTGTCTCAAAAAAATGTACTCACCCTTTAACCGTTGCTAACATGCTGTCTTCTTTGTGTTGCAGGTGTAAGGTTCGAACCTTTGTGAACATGATTAAATGTGATTAAAGAATCATGCTCGCAAAGGTTAGAAACCTCACACCTGCAACACAAAGAAGACAGCATGTTAGCAATGGTTAAAGGGTGAGTACATTTTTTTGAGACACCCTGTAGACATAGTAACCATAATACTTGTATAGTTTTACATTTCACATTTTCATGGGTGAGACATAGCTGCTTCAACTGTTTCATCACCAAACATAGAAAGTCTACATCACAGTATCATGCCTTACATGGGCAGCTTACACATAAAATGTAAAACAATATTATTGAATTATTGTTTTGCTCAGTAAGCTTACTTAGCACCTCACACTGCATACATGCAGAACTTGACATTTCATCTAACTTTAATATCATCATTCAATCAGATGCTGAAGACATGTTATAATATCTAAATACATTATATTTAGCTATACATATAATCGACCCTGTATCTCCATCTCTCTCTCTGTAACTGTACGTGTCCGTCCCATTACTTTCTGCTACCTGAGGTGGTGGCACGCAGGCAGGACACACCTGCCACCTGCAGCACCTCCTGCCTGCCACCACCCGCCGCACTGCCTTCTTGCACCCTGCGTGCCGTGGGAGCATCTACATATATAATCGACTATGTATCTGCATCTTGCTGTATCTGTGTGTGTTCGTCCCATTATTTCCTATCTATTACTGAAGAAAAATTATTGAACTAAAATCAGAATGCATATGCATGTATTACAAGCATTGTATTATGGATAACAAAGGCACCGGATCACTATAAAACACACCATTTATTCCATTATTAACATTCTTCTCTTACATGCCAATGTTATTGTTAGGTACAATACAAAATGAAAGTTCTGAATCAATTCAAGAAAAATATTCTGATTCTGATGGTACCATGGGTAAAACTGATAATGTATTTATTTCACAGATCCTTAATTTTCTTACTTTTGAATCAAGGAATTTTAATGGGTACTATCTGGGCCACATTATTGTTAGATAAGATGCACAATGAAAGTCCTGTATATATTAATGAGAAGTATTCATTTAAAACACATTAATTCATAATAAATCTTCAATGTATTTATCTCTATGGTAATTTCAAATTAGTCAACTCTAAATTGTGGAATTTCCACAGGAACTGGCTAGTAGTTCATAATGTACTCCACCTGGCAACTGTGCAGCCACACAAAGAAACACTAGCATCAATATCACTTCTTACCTTGACTTGCTTCCTTGTGTCCCAGATGAGCACAAGTTGACAGGCAGTGACGGCAACATAGCGCCTCACGTGTGACTGACGGGTGATAAAGGTAACACTGTTGCCAGTGCCAATGAGCCCAAATATAGAATAGGCTTTAAAACGCTGGTAATTTACAACAGACATGATTTATAGTTCTTACTGAATAAGTAAAATATTTACTTGAAATGTTTTTCAGATCTTAGTACTTCAAGTAGAAACAGATTATCATGTCTTATTCCTTAACATTTTCAATAATCTGGAAAAATTAATAAAATATTTATAGCATGATCATTTGAACAAAATAAACATAATTAAACACATGAAACTAACACACATTTCAACAAACATGTTTTCAGCACACAAATGCCTTTTGCAATGAGACTAGACACCCTTTCTGACTTGCATCAAATCATTCAACTGAAGTCACAAATTTGTATTAACAATTTCATAATATTCATTAATTTGGCTATCATAATCTTCATACAAAAATTGTTCCATTTGAAAAAATCACTACAGTTTTGTAAAATGTAAAGAGAAAACAAATTAATGCTTTATTATTTAGGCTTCATATTAATTAAAGCACTAAATAAAAAATTTCTCATATGCCTTGAACTCTTTTCTTCAGTGCACAGAATGAAATATTCAAATAGTTTTTGCAATAACAGGATTTACAAAAAAACTCATTCTAGCACAGCAATTCCAGTAATTTCTACCTTTTCTTGACAAAGCTTTCACAATTTTGGACATTCATCCTAAATTTTAATGACTAATTTTTGTTAAACCTAGCAACTAAGCAGCTACAACATGCCACCTCGATGATGCATCTACCTTAGACTTAGAGTTGAGGGCCAGTATTTGGCTGGGGCCTGTATAATGGCCTTCAATTCCCTCTAATACACACACATACAATAGGGTGGTATCTCAGAGTGTTTTTCCTGTGAGCCAGGGTTGTCTAAAGTAATTCCTCTAGGGACACCCTGAGTCATTCAATGCAAATGAACCAGCCAAGTAAGGGCATCACTGGGAGATCCAGCTCATCATAAAAAGCTCATCAATGGAAGATCCAGCTTGTCATGGACAGCCCACATGCTTAGCATGTAGTCACATTGAAAAAAAAACCTATTCAACATCTCTGTCTCTTATTCCATGCATGCACTAAGAAATCTTTTATTGCATCCACAACACTCATGTTACATTCCTTATCCAGCCCTACAAGATATCTCATACCAGAGTCTTCTTCAACACACCTTGCATTCCACTTGTTTTCTCCATACTGCTCATGGACCACATCCATGAGGCTCTCACTCATGTTCATATTTACTACATTCCAAGACCAGATGTTCAACTGTTTCCTCTACTCCTCTGTTACACTGCAGACATAACCTTGTATTCCCCTCATTCCACCTCCATGCATGCCTATTCACACTTGATGCCTTACATCTGATGAAAAACAAGAGTTGGCTGCCAAAACTTCCATCATAAAACATTTCAAACCTTGGTACATTCTTCCAGGCATACCAAATTAAAGTAGTTTTCCCATTCATACTATGCTTTGATTTGTTCAGGCCATACTCTTTTGTTAGTTTTTCAAATTCTTTCTTCCACTTATTGCAATCCCACTCTAGTCCATTACCTCCATGACCTCTCAATAACCAATCATCCATAGGTCTTCCAATTCTAACACGAACAGTCTTCTGAATCTTCAGTTTTCTTGCATGCCCCCAGCAAATTTTCTCCCAAGGACTTTCACTCAGATTCCATTCAAAGATTTGTTTAACCCACCTTTTTATTTTCCATTCACTCAATTCTCACCTTTTAATTCAGCACAGCCTTTACCATTCTTTCAGAAAACAGACTCCAACCTAGATCCTTTCTAAGAGCTTCTGCAGCCTCCATCAATCATGCCACAAGATCCTGCCTTCTTAGACTTAGCACCAGCCATTCTGTGTCTGAATTTTGTAGAACTAATTTGCTCTCACCTAGAAATAAATACAACAAACCAAACTTTCTGTATTCTACTCATTTCTATGAAAACAGTCACTCAAGCCAAAAATATTCAACCAAGCTAAAACAGTCAATCTAGCCAAAACAGTCAATCAAGCCAAACCAATACAGCTACACAGTCAATCAAGCCAAACTGTCGATCAATATCTATAAATTTGTGCTAAAGATCAAACCTCCGGAATTTTTTCAGTTCGAAAAATGCACTTTCACAAACTCAAAACGTTTTAACACAAATTCACCACGTGTTTCTATCACCGCATCAAGATCGGCACGTTTCCACTCAACACACATGCAAGCCAGAGCACATTTGTTTCACACACTACCACACGAGCTACGAGAAATAAAAACAACTGGAAAGGTTGAATTCCTCATGGTAATCGCTAATTTTACTGGCAGACGTACAAAACTTGAGACACACGACACATTCGTAACTCTTCGACAAAAACTTTCAAAAATTCAGTATCATTACCTAAAATATTTGCTACATATATTGTATAATTCAGAATCTTTTGAGTTTTTACGAGTATTTGCTGCGGTTGTTAATAAGTAATAATAAAAATTATCAGTGGGAATAATACTCGTATATGCAGCTATTATATGTGTGTAGTAAAGCTACATCGCCACACAAATTTAAATTTAAATTTATTAATGGATCTCTTTTTATTCTTCTTAAGAATTTTTGTTATCCATTCCTTTCAATACTTTTATTTTTGGAATAAAGATTGTAGATGCGTGATATAAAAATATGTTACATATATCTATGTATTTCACATGTTATACACGTGTTGACGCCTAGTAATTCGTAAGTAATTTTTAAACTATAAAAAGGTAAAAAGAATGTAATTAAGGGGACCGGAGGGAAAATCTCGACACCGATCTCAACACCGAACTTGACCCGAACTTAAAAATCTTGAGATCTCCAGAAAAAATCTTGAAACAACAGTNGTAAAAAGTACGATTTAATTTGTACGCGATTAATTAAAATGCATAACTTGAAAATGGAGCATGAGCAGCGATGTGATGCTACAACGCTCCTTAGCTTCCTGACTGAATAAACAATTTAATTCAAAGGATAGGTCGAACATATCCATCTGGTGACCGTGTGATATTTCTTGGGATATTCTTCATTAATTCGGGTGTGTTTAAAATGTTCGTTCAAAAAATATTCAGATAGGCTAAAAAGTAATTTATTCTGGATACCCATACAAATCAAGGGAAAAATTATCCAGGGAATCAGAAGACATCTCTGTGAACGCATGGCGTCATACACAAAATAGAAGATTTTTGCTATAGGTTTTCGTATAATGCCAATTGAAGGTTTTGATATTGGAGGCATGTTGCTGCTTCCGTCTGCTTCATGGTTTGATGTGGTCTAGAATATTGGAAGTACTCTTTGCTCATTCACTTGGTTCATGAGAAGCATGACACGTATTGATTGAATGAATATTTCATTGATGGTTTTTACCATAATGCAGGTATCACGGCCCACATACTCAACAAACAAACAAAACAAACAAAAACGTATATTTCTAATAAAGTTGGTACATGAGAAATGTAACAGCATTGGTTTTTAAAGATGCCTTATCATTAAATCCTTAAGTAGTAGGTATTCTATGCATAGTAGATGATATAACAGGGGTACCTACGGATATACGTAAATATTAACATCAAGCAATGAACGTTAAATACATGTACATGGCGAAGCAAGCGAAACCACCTTTCAAAAATATGAAAAAAACAGCAAAGAGCATTTTAGTGGTGTTGGTATAGGAACACATTGCCCTCTCCTAGCCGAGTTAGCTACTCTTACCTCATGGTTTAATTATTATTCCAGGTAACAGAAAACTTCAGTGCGTTTTAGTGAAATTGAATCCTACAAATAAGAGAAAAAATAAAAAATGAGAACGAATACCTAGAACACGTCACAGATGACTAAAGATTCATGTCTCGATATAATTCGAGCTGTAGTAGACATGGTTTTGAGATTTCACATTAACTTATTGTAACGAACCATTTACGAACAATTGAATATTTGATTATACCATGAAGTGAAACCTAACATAAAATAATGGAAGTTTCGTGCTTAAATCTTTGAAAGAGGATGAAATATTTGGAAGAACTTCAGGTTATCAATAATATCAAATATGATTATATCAAATATTACATAAAATCAGACATAATATCATATATAACCGATTATATCAAATTTTAATATAAAATAGTATCAAATAAACATGACTATATCAAATATCATATAATATCAAATATAATAATATCAAAAAACCCGTTTCAGAAAAAGTCCATATATGAGAAGGGAATATAAACATATCACGAAGTGAAAGGTATGAAATATCGGCTGTCAGAGAGGAGTCTCTGTGTAAAAAATTATAATTATTCATATCATTTTAATTTTTGCTAAAAGTAAGCACTAGAGCTTCAAGATAACACTAAATATAAATAAAAAATAAATACGGGAGAGATTAAGTAGTCATTGGTGACACTACTGTAAATTCTGACGTGGTAGATATTCTACGCATTTTAGGTGATAAGCGAAATATTTTCTTTAGGCACAGCTTAGAATTAACATCATTGCGTTTGACAAAATCGGATGTTTAACATCCGAGAAAGACCGAAAAAGAAAAATTATGGGAGGGAAAAGCTGAAACATAAAGTTGTAATTGTTTTTAAAATGAAATTGTAATTTCTAATTTCTGGTTGACTGCTTAGTATGACGTGCTGATTATCTATTTAATTTAACCATTACTACAATTAACTGTAAATATCATTGCATTTAATAAAAATGGACGTTACATATCAGAGAAAGACTACAAAAAATTAACTAGAATAAAAAGAAAGAAGGTTAAAACATGTCTCAAATTATGAAGATTTAGATGTTGATATAGATGAGAAGAGCTGTACTAGACTAAAGTTCTGAGGTTTCACATTTACTTATTGTAACAAAGCAATTACTAACAAGGATTCATGAACTTTATGATTATACCTTCGAAAAGTAAGATAAAATAACATAAAAGATGAATAAAAAGTATCTGAAAGCTTTAGAAGAAGAATAAACTGAGAAGCAAGCACAAATTCAAATACAATTCCATTTATCTTTAGGCCAAATACAATTTGATATCTATCAAAATTTTTGTTTTGTTACGAAGTTAATTTTCCTTAATCATACATGGGTACTAAATTTTTTGTATATGTTTGCTACCTTGATATTCGAAAATGATGCGTCATGTTTTTTTTAAAATACTTAATTTACTAATTTTTCTTCATATGGGTGGGCAGTTTATTCCAAAGCAATGCACCTGAAATCGAAAGAGCCTTTTGTCCAGCATCGGACAAGCGGGAACTGATATTAACATCGTGTCGTCGGTTAAGTTTCACACCCTTGGTAGTGGGTGGATAGAATTTAACAACTTTGGCAGAACTTTGAAGGCGATATAGAGAGGAGAATACATATTTTACCTTGTGAATGAGTAGTCTTAGTTTCATCGGAGTCCAGTTGAACTTTTTTATTAGAGGGGTTGCATGATCGTTTTTCCTGAAGTTTCTTTTGCATGCTACTTTAGCAGCAAAATTTAATTTATGCATTTCTGTAGTTCTTTTTGAAGACCTTTAGGTATATTTCCCCAGACCAAGTCGCAGACTTTCCCCAGAAGATTGGATGGCTAATAATCTAGTTTTTTCGTCAAGCATGTTCTTCACGCGGTGAAGGAACATTAATGTACTGTTAATTTTGTTGCATGTTTTCTCCACATGGGATGTGAAGGACATGTTTAGATCAAACCAGACGCCCAAATTTTTAACTTCTCCTACTGGTTCAATAATTTCATTTCATAACGTTGAATTTAAATTCGGGTGCTTTTTATCGTGTTCTTGGAACCAAAAATTATGCATTGTGTCTTACTTGCGTTAAGCTTGAGACCATTTTAGTCGTACCATGATTTTAAGTATTTTAAAAGTCTTTTAGCATTTGTTTTTGTGTGAGGTAGTTTGGCCGGCGCACTTGTCATTGCAATTTGTACATCATCTGCGTACATAGAAATTTTAGTATTTGAGGGCTTGAATGGGAAATCATTGATGAAGATAGAAAACAGAAGTGAGCCGAGAATAAAACCTTGTGGAACGTTGAAATCGTTCTGTTTTGAAACTTAACATGATAGCGGTCTGATAGATAGCTTTGAAACCGTGTGTCGATTCTTAAGTTAGGGATTTTCTGCAGAAGCAGTGTATGTTTAACACTGTCGAAAACTTTGGAGAGGTCAAGCAGAAGCAAGAGAGTAACGTTCGTTTTGTCTATGTCACTATATTTTCTCGGTGATGTTAAGCAGCGTGTCTTGAGTGCTGGTATATTTTCTGTAAGCATGCTGGTTTGGATGAAGTAAGTTAGATTTATCCAAATGTATTGAGAGTTCATTTGATATTACTTTTTCTAGTATTTTGGATAAGACTTGTAAAAGGCAAATTGGCCAGTAATTTGTTACAGTATTGATGTCACCTGCTTTAAGCAATGGTTTGATTATAGAATGCTTCCACTGATTCGGGAATTTGTTTGTAGTAATAAAAGTGTTGATTATCAAATGAAGAAATGGTGCTGTAACATTGAAACTGTCTTTGATACATTGAAGGCTCATGTCCTGTCCAACTGCCTTTGTGTTTTTCACCGGGTAAAAGATTTTTCGTATTTCCTGTAGACTAACTGAATTTGGTCTCCATGTGTTAGATGTATTTTGTAATTGGACAGGACTTAGGCCAACTTCAACAGGTTTAGGGGTTGTAGATTTGGATACTTCGTCGAAGACTTTTGCAATGACTTCGGAAAAAGAAGTGCTGAAATTAGTTGCTGTTTCCAATGGATTTTCGAATTTCTTCTCTTCTGTTATGTCTTTGTACTGCGCTATTTCTTTGATGATTTCCCAGGTTCGTTTTGGATTTTTATTTGCTGTTTGTAGTTTTTTTTGGAAGCGCTTTCGTTTTGTTTCGTTAATTTTTTCTGGGGAGCCATTTCATGATGTTTATAACAGTCTCGTAAAGAGTTGTTCGATTTGTTATATATAAATTTGTGTAGGTAAGTTTTTTTCACTTTGTTCAATTGTTTTATTTCATATGTTATTCAGGCGGTACGCTTTAGTTTAGTTCTCTGGTGTAAGGTGCGCATTCGTTTAAGACATAAGAAATTCTCATTGAAAATTGAGACTTGACTGTCAACATGATCGGCTATTTCCATACTTCGAAATTCATTCCTCCTGTCCCATAGCTTTTCCTGGAATAGTTCTGGTGTGTATAGAGTCTTTATACCGTAGGTGATCAAGTAGGATTTTGGTTTCTCTATTGCTACGTTAATTAAACATTCTACCTCGTGATGGTCGGATACAGAAGGTATTTCAGTGCTGGTTATTGCTTTAGGATTATTTAGTAATTGCCAGATCAAGGGGAGTTCTGGAAGTTTTTGTAATGCAAGTTGGTTCTTGAACCATTTGTGATAGATTCATTCTGTTAAGCATTTTGCTTAGCTGATTACTTTTATTATTCAGGTCTACTTTGAAATCGCTGAAAGCATAGAAGAATTTTTTTTTCTGAAATTGTTTTAAGCGTTTTTTGAATAAACTCTAAAGATAATTGTAAAGCTGGTGATGGGTGTCTGTAGACGGTGTTAATAATGAAAGATTTGTGCTTCTTGATTTGCACGTTAAGCCGTACCATTTCTATACCCCCAAACATTTCTTTTTTCAAAATTTGTAATGTGTAAACCTGTTTAATGTAAATGCAAGATCCGCTACCTCTATTGTGTTTTTTACCGCCGTATCTGTAAAGTGAGTTGACTGGAATGTTAAAATGTGAGCTTTGAATTCTCGGATCAAACTATATCTCAAATACGCATAAAATGTCAATGTCTTCAGTTATTTTCATTACTTTTATGTCATCCAATTTTCATTGAGGCTACGCGCGTTGATATATTTAATCTTGATACGATTCATAGTAGGGTATTTACTCGAGGTAGTGCATTCGTTACATCGTGCGGAGCATTTTATATTAAAATGTGAGGGTTCGCTGGGGTGATGTTTGATGCTCGTGGTGCCAGCCAAAGGTGTTGTGTTTGCCTTGGCATTATTGTCTAGACATCTGGACGAGGAGGTTTCATTATTATTGTTTGCCTTTTTTTCATTAATGGGAACACTATGGTGGTAGTAGTACCTACCAGTATTAACTCTAAATATATAGAGTCATATGTTTTATATGACTGTATATATGTTTTGTTCTCCACAAATTATTTTTTCTAATATTAAAACCATATGTTGAACAAAGGTAGGTCATTGAAATGAATTATAAAATGAATTAAAAATTCCTTTTTTGTTGCCTGTTTGTAAAGCACGTTACCCCTTAATACCGGAGGGAAAATCTCGACACCGATCTCGACACCGAACTTGACCTGAACTGAAAAATCTTGAGATCTCCAGAAAAAATCTTGAAACAACAGTTTCGTTAATTATTTACGTTCTATGCATCGTAGGACCTTNACTCCCTTAACCTTACCTTCTGATTAGTTAATAACACTGGCAACCATCAACCCAGGCCAAGCCAGGCAACAAACAAATCAACAAAAACATAACCCACAAAATTAACAGCGTCGAATAAAAAATTCAGACCCTTAGAAATTTATATTGCATATCCACTGACCAAAAACTATGAATAAAACAGTATATATATATTTTAGAAAATATTTGTATTAGTATTATTTAGGTCTCATACATACGTCGACCTGAAATTTTTGCATTAATTCTAAACTAAAGTTTATGTAATTTCAATGTGTATGGGGAAGATTCGAACAGTATATTCCGTTTTAAACTGAATAAATATAGTCAAGCATTTAGTGAGTATAATGTAAAAAATTAAAAATGAATTCATAATGTGTGAATAAATAGTATGATTTTTAGGCGCACTCATAACTCAATGTGTTCAGAATAACCCTTGCATATATTTAATGTGAGTTTCATTGAACAAGATGTTGTTCATTTAACTCCAGTTGCTATTGAGGGACATTGTGAAAATAAGTCAGAAATATAATGTACGATGCTCTCAAGTTCTTGAAAACCTATATCATTACATATGAGCTCTTATATGTACATTTTTTAGCCTTCATGAAGATAATTGTTATGATTTCTTCAGTCAATGAATTTTACGAAGAATATTTCGAAAATAAATGTATATCGGAACCGCTGCCCGTTCTCTCTGAAATTCTTAATGCATTTTCTTAGATATTGGAGGAAGTTAGCATAACAGGAATAAATACACATTGTATATATCACAATAAAAATTGGAAATTGTTTGCACCTCAAAACTTGCTTATAAATAATAACTTAGCAAAATTGAACTCCATCCTGTCGCAATAAATCCCACATTTTCATCCAGAAACTCGTGCAAAGTTGTTTTTTCTTCATTTTCTCCTAACTGTTAACTGATATGTAACTATTAAAACATTTTCTTTCTCCACAACATATTTGAAAAATCTAAAACGTCCGTTTAGAATATACTCTTAATAGGCACGCCGATGCAGCTTACCGACAACGGTACTCCAACTGGGCGAGGTGAAGAGTGAATTGTACGCGTGGTGTAGACGCGTGAGTTCCTGTCATTGCAATTGTTTGTTGCGTGAGTGTCAGTAGCACAGTACAGTAAAGAATAGTAGGATGAAATTCAATTTTGACGTCATAGAATTGTGTGGGGTGTGGGGAGGGGGTCGGGGGGT
>VCRD01007227.1:12309-22528 GCA_006783055.1 Trinorchestia longiramus
AACCTTTGCGAACATGATTCTTTAATCACATTTAATCATGTTCGCAAAGGTTCGAACCTCACACCTGCAACACAAAGAAGACAGCATGTTAGCAACGGTTAAAGCCTCAGTACATTTTTGCGAGACACCCTGTAGTTTAAGAACAACGTTAGAAACTAGGTACACAACTAGATACAGAACTAGGTACAGAACTTGGGGAAAGAACTAGGTCCCCATAGCTTCTCTGGCTTTTCCCAACACACGCCACCGCCTCACAGACTCCATCACCCCTTGGGGAAAACAGATAATTGCATGTGGGAAAAGTTTGTATACATTATGTGTACCACACACGTACATAATATGTATGTGTGTTGTTTCTTGGTATCGAACCAGAGTTAGTATATATATAGTATATCCTTATGCATCAAAAATTGATGTTAGTATACGGAGTGTATAATAAAACGCAAGGTGTCTCCTTGAATACATAAATTAATATATATTTTTCTGCGTAATTTCTGCTATGTTATTTCAATGGGAGTCTCGCTTAAATACTGGTAGTTAAATCCGTAGACTTTCAGGTATATAGATTCTTAACTGCTGGAGTTAAATCCGTAGACTTTCTGATTAGGTCTGAGAATCTGTTGCTTTAAGTTCTTCCTTCAAATGCATCATATTAAAAGCCGCTATTTTTAACCGCCATACACACTAGTATATCATTTTTAATAGAATTTTAACCGCCATACACACTAGTATATCATTTTTAATAGAATTTTAACCGCTATACACACTAGTACGTAGAAACTGTGTTGATTTCTTTCAGAAGAGGTTTTGGAATCAATGTGTGGGGGGGGGGAGAATTTTATTAATAAATATCAATATTTATTAGGAGATTTTTTCACTATATATGCCATAACAAAAGATTATTAATACTTTTTCATGAAAATATTCAAATAAAGTATATATGAACTCACTTTCAATTATAGTAGAACAAGCACAATTCTTAAATAAGTTTATTTTAAAGTTTATCACGTAGAATTATTGTGTAATTTTTTGTATACATTTATTATGTATATATATATTTTAGGTAAAAACTTTTTCGATAGATTCATTGCATAGATTTATTATATAAAATTTTATATGAATTTGGGTGTGGATTTAGTGTACATATTCTAGGTTTAGTTGCTTGACTAGAGCGAGTAGTCAAAATAAAAATTTTATTTTTAGGAAATGATTTTTATTTCTAGGAAATGATTTTGATTTTTGGATAATAATTTCTATTCTAGATAATAATTTTGATTTCTAGAAAATAATTTTTATTTCTAGTGAGTAATTTTTATTCTCGATAATAATTTTTATTCTCGATAATAATATCTATTTCTAGATGATAATTTTTATTCTAGATGATAATTTTTATTTCTAGAGAGTAATTTTGAAGACAAGCCGATATTCCTAGTGTGTTCCTAGACATAGAACATACACATAGACATAGAACATTGACATAGATATAACATAGACATAGACTTGGAACATAGAACATAGACGTAGAACTTAGACATAGATATAGACATAGAACATAGACATAGAACATAGACATAGAACATTGACATAGATATAACATAGACATTGACTTGGAACATAGAACATAGACGTAGAACTTAGACATAGATATAGACATAGAACATAGACGTAGAACCTAGACATAGATATAGACATAGAACATAGACATGGAACATAGACGTAGAACTTAGACATAGATATAGACATAGAACATAGACATAAACATGATTCTAGACAGGAAATAGACCTAGATATGTTCCTACACAGATATGGGCCGTCAAAAATAAAGGAACACCTAGCAAACACATTTAAAGTATTACGTAGCTACACATTTAAAGTATTACGTAGTTAACACATTTAAAGTATTACGTAGTTAACACATTTAAAGTATTACGTAGTTAACACATTTAAAGTATTACGTAGTTAACCCATTTAAAGTATTACGTAGTTAACACATTTAAAGTATTAAGTTGTTTTACTTTTGTTATGTTATTACTTTTAAACGCGTTACTTTAACTTTAATCACGCGTTAGATTTAATTTCTGTTATCTTAACTAAAATACAATAATAACTCAAAACACTAATAATATTAACGGTGTAAATTAATTAGTTTAATAATTAGATGTAATAGTGCAACTAGTAAAACAGTTATTTTTAACATTCAGTCCACATGAATTTAGTAAATCACTTTAAAAAATTTGGTGGAAAACTAGTACTAAATGTCCGTGTTATTTTCACTGTTCGTCTTATTAATATTTTCTTATGTCAAGTTATTTGTTTTATTGTTATTTGTTTTATCGTTGTTTGTTTTATTGTTATTTGTTTTAGTGTCGTTTTCTTTATTGTTATTTATTTTATTTATTTGAATGATATTGTTCCTAGCAACAAGACTGTAACCCATTTGTCACATTTAAATTATTGTTTCAATCTTAATTTAAATAATAATAAACAATTGATCATGCTGAGACGTAGGAAATTATTTTAATTTTATAACATGTTTATTTATGGTAGGTTTGTGTCATAAATGTTTTTGACGTCCATAAAGACCGTGACCATAAATCAATTTAAATTAAGACCTTAAATTAAGTCAAATTGAGACTCTAAATCGAATCAAATTAAGACCTTAAATTGAATCAAATTAAACCTTAAATTGAATCAAGTTAAGACCTTAAACTGTGTCAAATTAAGTCCTTAACACGTTGAGTGCGATACGACCCACCGGTGGGTCACTTAGGTTAGGTTCTGTAATTTTTTCCAAGTCTTTTAGTGCTTATGTGTACAAAGTAAAGATTTGCACCGGCTGGACAATCGCAACAAACGTGTTAAATCGATTTTAAATAAGACCTTATATTGAATCAAATTTAAGACCTCAAATCGATTCTATTTAAGACCTTAAATTGAATCAAGTTAAGACCTTAAATTAAATCAAGTTAAGACCTTGAATTGACTCAAATTAAATCTTAAATTGATTTAAATTAACGAATTACCGCTCATAAACCGACGTCGAGGAAATTCAGGTGGTTTGTTAATATTGTTGTTGTTTCTACTCGTGGAAATTCTATTCACACTGGATGCTAAATTAAAAGGTACTACAGGTTTGATGGATTGCTCTTTCACTTTGAACCTGTCGCGTATAAATCCAACATGATCGTTAGTACGAACCGGGGGAGTGATTACTTTTTTTACGGGCGGTATAGGGGACGTGGGGGATTGGGGTGGCGAATAAAGGCCCGTTGGGGAGAAGGGGCTAAAGACAGTGTATGAGGATATGGGGAGGTTTAACTTACGATTTGGTTTTGGTGAACTAGGGGGAGACAAAACTGAAGGGAACTTACTGGACACAACGGATGGATGAGAGGAAGTGGGTTTTTTTCGATCTTCTTGGGGTTCGCGACATGTGGACGCCGATGGAGTTATCCTTTCAGGATTATTGGATTCATCCGGGTCTTTGAAATGAGTAGTTGTTTTTGCTCGACTTATGGGGCGCTGGACTCTGGAGGATTTCGGTGCTTCCTTGGTCTCAAACTGCGAAATTCGATCGTGGGCCGAAAAAAGCAAAAAACTGAACTGTTTCTTCGGAGGTAGAGGTGCTCCAGACAGCGTTCTGCTCCTTCGTCTTTCATCTAGTCCTTCCATGCTGTTCCTTTTTATATCACCACTAGGTGGTCTGCTTGAGGGGCATGATGAAGATGGCTCTTTATTCGATGGTTTTGACCTAGGAAGGCTATTGTATTTAGGTTCGAAACTTTTTCCGTTTTGAAGTATCTTCGTCGAATCGGCGTCGCGTTTTTCGATGTGGTCCAAAACCTCCAGCGATGTTTGTTTGCTTACTTTCTTGTCGAAAGCCGACATATGAAACTGGTCTTCATGATTTGCTTTGTTGAAACGCCAACTTTCATCTTTATTTGCTTTGCTGTGTTGAGAAAAGGTTGGAGATGGAGGGCGGTCTAGAGGTGGACTTGGTGAACTTTGAGAATTTTTGCTATGCGATGAAGTTGATTTCGCGAACCGCATTGAATCTGTTTCATCAGATCGAGGAAGGGACGATAAAGGAAGGTTTCGAGTTGTTTGTGACTTGCCTGTGTATGGTTTGAATGCTCTTGGAGAAGGGGATCTAGAACCTGAACTTGGAATGGGGTTGAAACTTGGTATGGAGTACCTGTTGGTTTCCGTCGAAAATTTTCGGTCTTCGTCTAATTTTATGTGTGGGACATCGGAACAGCTGGTTCTCAGTAACGTGGTAGACGACGGTGATGTTTCTACAGAACTTTTCGGTGATGTTTTGGGCACTGAATTTCGGGATGTTGATCTTTTCAACGTCCCCCAAGGGGTCTGAATAACGTTGTCGTTGGGGTCCGATGTTGGATTTACGAAAGATTTTTCCCTGGAGGTTGGCCACCCAAATGGGGGTCGTGGAGGAAGTGGACTTTTTTCTCTGTTTTGGTCCATTGGTTTAGGGGATCTTTCGCGGATTCTTTGAGCTTTTTCGCCACTTCGATTCGGTTCTTGACCTTCAAAATGACTCACAAGGTCAGATGTGGATCCTGACATCGGTATTCTTTTCTTCTGATTTCCTATCTCCATTATCCAGGCGACGAGTTTGTTTTCTGATACATACGTGTCTTTTAAATCTGGTGTATGACTGGGGGAAGAAGATTTCGGAGATACGTCGTTTTTGCTTGAGAAATTTTTAGAACTTGATTCTGCGACGAATGAGTTGGTAGTGTTTGTATCTTTGATGGAAAGTGTGGGATTTGGAATGTTTGTGTTGGACGGAATAGTTTGTTTCATGGAATTGTTATCCGCCTCTGCGGAGGGAAGCGTATATTGGGCAGTCACCGGCGAAATTGAGCTTCTAGGTTTCGACTGATCCATCTCTAAGTTTTGAGAAGTCATGCTTGTATTTGTCTTATCGTCAGCTGCATTTGGAACGCTGATGGAAGTAGAAATGTCCGTTAAAGCTACACTTTTTGCAGCGTCACTTTTGAAAGCTGACAACTCCAGTTTGAAAGTTAACGGCTCTTGGATGGAGATGGCCTCACTGTCATCGTCTTCATCATCGTCATTATTATCATCGTTGTTGCTTTGAGCAACCACTCTAATATCAGGCCACAAATAATCATCCCCAGCAGCCACTTCGCAGCCACTAATATTCAAAGTACCTAGCCTTTCTGTTTGTGCAGAGGTCATTGGGACATCTCTAGAGGGTCTTCGATGTCCTCTACCTGATCCAGACTGATTAGACTCACGTGAGTGAGCTCTAGAAGAAACCCTAGATGGTTTATCATCTTTGCTTGTTTTTCGACTTCTTCTAGTTGGTGATGGACCTTTGGTTTCTGTTTGATCGCGTTTGTTTATGTCATACGCTATAGGGATCGAAACAACCCCATCTCTGTTTGGTTTAGAGGGTACATCTCGGTTTAATCTTTGACGTACCCCAGCCCGCGTTCGGACTTGAGTTTGACTTTCATTGTGTTCATTAATGGTAATTCCTTCAACTTGTTTCGCTATTTCAGTAGGACTCATTGCTGTGAATGGGACATCTCTTCCAGGAGGCATTTTGTGAGTGGAAGAAGAAGAAGACGAACTGTCTGTTCTGTTTCTTCTTTCGTGGTCATGGTCCGAAGCTGCTGACGGTCTCCGTCGAACTCGAGGAACTTCTTTCTGATTAGATTTCTTTTGCGATTCTTCAGTATCCCTAATCCGAGTTTGAGGTGACGGAATATCAAACCCGTCTCTGTTTTCTGAAGGAAAACCCTCTTCACTTTGCGCAATAGCTTTTAGTTTTTCCTGTAACTGTCGAGCTATCACATCTGGCTTATGAATCGCTACGACCTTTGGATGGTCAATCACATAATGTGCAAACTCATCCTTGCTGGTTATATCCTGCATTTCCACGTCAGATGCGTCTTCTTCATGGATGGATTTTCGTGGAGGGGATGTAATTTTATCCCGTTCTAGGGTAGGAGTTTGTTGAGAACTTGGTGGAGAATGCGAAGATTCCGATTGAGAATTCCAACGTTCGACAAACTCCTTCAACTGCTTCTTTGTTCGTTCCAATTCCATTTCATCAGAACTCAGGTCTCTTTTGGCATTGGCTTTATTTTCTTCTTCTTTCTTCTTTTGAGTGTTGGCTGCATCGCTTGTGTGGTGATGTATCTCAATATCTTTATTATGGGCGGTTTTGTTTCTATTTTCTACCTTATCCTCTTCCCTTTTCTCTATTGAAATAGGGATGTCTCTTTGTCTCTGTCGTACAGAAGTTATAGTAGAGCTTGCAGTTTGATCTTCATGCTTTCTCACCCTTGGTTTCGGGGTATTTTCTTCTTCTTCTTCTTCTAAAGTGATGGGTACGATCCTACCTCTATTTTCACGACTCTCTGGTTTTTCGTGCACTGAAACAGGTCTTCTCCGTACATTAGCTTGAGCTGTTTCGTGCTTTTTCATCGCCTCTTCTTCTTTTGAAATCGGCACCGATTTCACCTCTCTCCTTCGAGTCCTAATTTCTTCAGCTTGTTTATTTTGAACGGATTTTTCATCTTTTTTAATAGGCTCTCTTTTTCTCAAAACTGGTTCTTTTTGTGCTTCATTTTGTATTTCTTTTTGCGGAGTGGGAGAAACTCTACGCTTTTGTTGACCAGGAATTGCGGTTTCTGTTGGTTTGAGATTCGACTGTTTTTGGAATTGCTCTCTCGGTTCTCGCTTTGAAAAGATTGGATCGACCAATTTTTGGAAGAACGAAACGTTCTTTACTTTTTCTGCTGGCTTCTTTTCGGGAACATTTGAAGATTGAGGAATATTAAATTTGGATTCATTTACTCCCGATGTTGACTGAGAGATTGAGTCTGTTTTCGCAGCTCCAGGTGATATTTTTCCCGTAGGTTTCATAGCATAGTCAAATCTTGAGTTAATTTGTTCTTTAATAGTAGAAGAGACAGTCTCTTGCATTTTAGATCGTTGGGCTTCAGCTTTAAATTCATGTTCAACGTGTTTTGGTGTTTGTTTGACTTCTATTTCGATGGGAACATTATGAATTGAATGACCCACAGTCCTGTCACCATTTTTGGCACAGTTTGGTTCACGGGTCGTCGATTCAGGAAAAATTGATCCCATTGATTTTTCTTGCAATTTGTTTAATGGTTCTTGCATAACTGCTGTTTCTTGTTTTTTGGTTTCTGTTTCTTGTCTTCTGGTTTCTATTTCTTGTCTTTTGGTTTCTGTTTCTTGCTTTTTGGTTTCTGCTTCTTGTCTTTTCGTTTCTATTTCTTGTTTTCTGGTTTCTGGTTCTTGTCTTTTGGTTTCCGTTTCTTGCCTTTTGGTTTCTATTTCTCGTCTTTTGGTTTCTGCTTCTTGTCTTCTGGTTTCCGTTTCTTGTCTTTTGGTTTCCGTTTCTTGTCTTTTGGTTTCCGTTTCTGGTCTTTTGGTTTCCGTTTCTTGTCTTTTGGTTTCTGCTTCTTGCCTTTTGGTTTCAGCTTCTTGCCTTTTGGTTTCTATTTCTTGTCTTTTGGTTTCTGCTTCTTGCCTTTTGGTTTCAGCTTCTTGCCTTTTGGTTTCTGTTTCTTGTCTTTTGGTCTCTGCTTCTTGTCTTTCGGTTTCCGTTTCTTGCGTTTTCGCCTCCGTTATTTTCATTTTGGTTTCTGTTTGCGGTGTTTTGGATGAAACGCTTTCGGACATTTTCGACGGTTCTTCTTGTAGTTTTGTAGGTGGTATTTCCTGCATTTCAATAGGCTTAAATACGAAGTTCTGGTTAATGGCAGACGAATTTGATGGTAAAAGAGAACTTGCCTCTAAGGAATGAACAGGTTTGGCCGATTCTGTTCCGTTTGAAACAATGTCATCTTTGCCAATTGACGTTTCGGCTGAAATTGCTTCTTTTTCAATTGGTTTTTGATGCCACGAGTAGTCTTTTTCAGCTTTTTCTTCATTGCTCTTTTGCGAAATTGAATGCCGTCTTCTGTCTAAAGTATCTTGAACTTTAACTGTCGTATTCTCTGTCTGTTTCTCGTTGCCTTTAATGAGATTTTCACCATTTTTTGGGTCTGTATCAAATTCTTTTAAACTGCCGATTCTCATTTTAGCATCCACTTTTTTCGATGAATTTGTGGAGGAGGCGTCTTTTTCAGAGGAAAGGCTCTCTTTTTCAGTGGAAAGGCTCTCTTTTTCAGTGGAAAGGCTCTCTTTTTCAATGGAAAGGCTCTCTTTTTCAATGGAAATGGTTCCAATACTCATTTTCTCTACCACTGCTTCTGAAGGACTTAATTTCGCCGCAGAATTAGTTTTTTCATCAACTTCTAGGCTCCCGCTACTCATTTTTTCGTCTGATTTTGGAAAGGATTCTGTTTTTTTCGAATCGACGTCGTCCCTACGTTTCTTTTCGGCCCCTGGCTTGTTTTTTTCAAGCACGTCTTCGGAAATTTTCCGCTTTTTTCCTTCGTCGACGTCCGTCATGACGGGACTGAACACGTCTTCGTCTTCGTCGTTATTTTGACGAGGCTCTTCGTCTTCTGACGACGATGACGACGACGATGATGCTTCGCTGCTGGAAACCGTCGTGGATCTTCGTCGTCTCCGGGGACGTGTTGATGGACAAAGTGGTTTTCTGATCCAGTCGTGACGAAGACATTGAGTTGATGTCAGTCGTTCGCTGGAAGAAAAAATTTGTGAATTTTTTTTGAAGTAAATGAAAATCATTTTTGAGTGAAAAAAATAATTTTTTTCGTTATTTCATACTGGATACACCTGGTATACCGGATACACCTGGTATACCGGATACACGTGGTATACCGGATACACGTGGTATACCGGATACACCTGGTATACCGGATACACGTGGTATACCGGATACACGTGGTATACCGGATACACGTGGTATACCGGATACACGTGGTATACCGGATACACCTGGTAGACCGGATACACCTGGTAGACCGGATGCACCTGGTATACCGGATACACCTGGTTTAATGGATACACCTGGTATACCGGATACACCTGGTATACCGGATACACCTGGTTTACCGGATACACCTGGTTTACCGGATACACCTGGTTTACCGGATACACCTGGTTTACCGGATACACTGGATACACCGGATACACTGGATACACTGGATACACCTGGTTTACCGGATACACCTGGTAGACCGGATACATATAACACACGCACTTTTTATCGAGGATAAGAAGGCTCTTGATGAAGTCTATCGCTTGGTCGGACACGTCATCGAAGGCTTCGTCGTCGAAGTCGTATTTGTTCTTCGTCACATTCGTCATGGTCTCGACGAAATTATGGCCCATAAATGGTGACAGGCCTGACAACCTGCACGATGTAGGAACCATAAAAAAGGGTTAGGAAATTGACCTTAAATGCCGAAGCAATCCCCACGCTAACTGCCGTAAAAAAATGCCCGTTAATACCGTGACAATCGGCATTTATTGTCATAAAAGGAATTGCAAGATTGCCCTTCAATATTTTAGCAATCACAAGTTATTTTTGGATTAATTTTCATGAATTCAACACAGACTGTATCTCCCACTGGTGTCTCCTTAAATAAATAAATAAATAAATAAATTCATATTTTTTGTGCGTAATTTGTGCTATGTTATTAGAATGGGAGTCTCGCTTAAATACTGGTAGTTAAATCCGTAGACTTTCAGGTATATAGATTCTTAACCGCTGGAGTTAAATCCGTAGACTTTCTGATTAGGTCTGAGAATCTGTTGCTTTAAGTTCTTCCTTCAAATGCATCGTATTAAAAGCCGCTATTTTTAACCGCCATACACACTAGTAGACTATGTACAAACTCACAGCACATAGACTATAACTCCCACACTCCACATAGACTATGACTCCCACACTCCACATAGACTATGACTCCCACACTCCACATACACTGTAACTAGACTATAACTAGACTATAACTCACAATACATAGACTATAACTCACAGCACATAGACTATAACTAGACTATAACAAGACTATAACTCACAGCACATAGACTATAACTCCCACACTCCACATAGACTATGACTCCCACACTCCACATAGACTATAACTAGACTATAACTCACAGCACATAGACTATGACTCCCACACTCCACATGTCAGTGCCGAAGCTGATTGGTTCAAAGTTGACCACTTCAGGGGCAACAAATTCCGGCGTCCCAAACAGCACCTGTGGG
>VCRD01007228.1:0-22525 GCA_006783055.1 Trinorchestia longiramus
AAGTCACACTAGTTTGCAATTGCTGTCAACAAAAACTTCAAAACGCGAGACACTTCCACCAGCCAATCTCAGGTCACGAGTTCCTGCTCCTTCCTAATGAAGGACGTTGGACTCGGACTGGAATTTTACTGTACCGTGGACTGCAGTCTGCGAGAGAAATGTCGGAAAACAGAAAGGTAATCCTCCGTTGCAGGCAAAATGATATAGAAGACTAATAATGTATGACCATACTCCTAAGGACTAATAATGTGTGGTACCGATTTCATCATATGTTTGATAAAATTCTTTCCATCTTATAAAAGAGTCCAGAGACTTAAAAAATACATTATTTGAATAAATAATTAACTGAAATAAAAAGTAAGACATATATACATGCAAGAAAATCAAACTGAATGTCTGGTTTTTTCTTCATAATGTAACACTAGTGAGTTCATCATTATGAAGAACAAGAGCTACTTTACTGAGCGATCATCAAAAAATGGCTTCTATTGCTTTTAGGTCGCACCCAGTTGTCTGAAAATACTCAATTTCAAAAAAATTTGCGTATATATATATATATATATATATATGTTTTTATCATAATTTAAAGAATTCTAAATCACAACTATCACCAGCTTGGTCGACTGGTGAGCGAATCTGCTTGCGATCGGAAAGACCCGGGTTCGAATCCCGCTGCCGACATGGTTGACGCGGCTAGAAATACGGCATGGGACTTGGGTAAACAACCGAATAATTATCGAAGTAATTATCCGACCCAAGAATGGGCCAGAAGGTTCGTTCCTATAGCCTCATTCTATTCTATTCTATTCTAACTAAGCAATGTGTCGTCATATCACAAGAAAGGAAGTAGGAATTTAAAGCACAAATTAAATGACAGCCAATTATGTTACAACTCAATAACTCTTTCCATAGTGTATATTTATATACTAAAAAAATTACTGCATTCCTGTGATAAACTGACCAAAACAAACGTCATTCCTATACTTAAAAAAATTGGGGCATCATCGCAAACACAGATGACTTTGAAATAAGAAAATGAAGCTCAAAGAATAGTGATTAAAGTACTTTCACCAAAATGATTTCATTCCACATGTAGAAATGGAAATTTTAATAATCTATTAAAGTTAAAATGCCAGACTTTATGGGTGATTTTTAGCGTTCAAATTTCAGCTGCAATAGGCAACAAGAACTAATTTCTCCTTTGATTACCTATTCCTAAGCTACGATAATGCATGCCTCTGTACAGTTTTGTGTTGAGAAAGAAAAAATAGCATTTAATCATGATCTCAAAAAGTTACAAGCCCAGTAACTTTAATACGAACATTACAAATTATGACGTTCCACAGGTGCAAACTTCAAATCGAAACCCAACGCTTAAAATACTTATATAGGGACTATTATTCAATGGAAGACTACGTTCATATTTTAAAAAATAATGGAAACCAACAGGACAGGAAATAGACTCTTCAAAACCTAAGCACGTTCTATATTCTGCATGAGTGTAAATAGCCCAAGAAACGAGTTGGAAGAGGTAGATTGATACAAAAGCTACTCGTGTTAAACTTGAGAGCTCTAGTTGTCGAGCCAATAAAGTTAAACGCTTAATGTGGACAAGAATCTCTAATAGTCACGGAAATGAGATAAGTCCATAGTCAACCTAACCACGAGCGAGAGAGCCGTGTCAATTAATACAATTCAGAAAATGAGGCTTCACAAATTCTATTTATGAATATATGCGATAGACACTTTTGAGAGAGGCTGCATGTATGTCCATACGCCACCCAGTGCAATATGGGTGCTGATGGTCCAGGTCACAGAACGAATAATAAAGTTCCATTCCTCAAGAGGCAAACACCTGTAAAATAGAAGTGGAGCTTATGCATTAAGTTTCTGACTACTTGGTTACGTGATCAGATAAAATCCATAAACTATTCAACTCAGATTGAAATCTTTACTATACATTTCATAGAACTCTTAACATAAGCAAGTGTAGCACCATTGCGGAAACTGATACCTTTGACCCACTAATTTACTGATATTTGAGACTGGTCTTCACAAGCAAAATTACGGTTTAGGAAAGACGAATACCTTGTCATACAGATTAGTACAACCAGCCAACAATGGGCAACCTCAAAGATACCTCAGCCAATCATGAACTACTGTCCGAGATACGAGATGTAGTCAATAAATCAACATGAATAAGATAAAAAGCCTTAAAAATGAAGTACGGAGTGATGTGTCCAGAATAAGTTATTTCTTTGGTTTAACAATACCAGGCTCCAATACAACCATGCACTTTATAATCGACAATTATTAATGAAAGCTCATTTAGCGATTAATTAGACACGAGTATACATAATATTTGCTTCCATGGGACTCGAATACTTGACATTTTGAAAACAATTTTGTCTGACACATGAAATAAAATTTCATTTTATCGAGGCATTTTTAGTTCCAGTGAAACTGGTACCACATTTTGAAAAGGAAAAGCTTACGTAAATGATAAGAACGCAAAAGATATTATTTTGAAGCTATATTAAAAGTTGTATCACAGTCACTATGTAGCGTTAGTCGTTCACTATGCATCTTCCTATACATGTACCCTCACTGTATTGAAAGCTAAGCAATTGCTTGCCTACGAGACTATGGTACTGCATGCAAAATGACCTTAAACAAGTATTTCTGCAGTAGTCTCATATTGAAAGATATGAAAATGCGCATAAAAGCATATTAGAGACTCGATTAGCACTGTACTAAGGATCGAGATGTGCTTGCTCAATAAATATCACGTAGCTTTTTCAAAAATTAAGATAGAAAAAATAGAGCCACGAATAGCAGAAATGGGGCCTGTCAGCCAGCCTACATCATATGATTGAAGCGCATGATCCAAGAAATGGGAAGTTCTTTAAATTCCACAGCCAGTGCTACTGTACGGACTACTCAACACACTGCCCCCCTAATCCTACGATTTCAATACATCGAGCACTATTCAAAAATCCCATAGACCAGTGTTTCTCAAAGTTTTTTCAATCACTAGGACTATTTGACGCTATTTGATTTTCCACCGCCTCGTAATGATTATATTACTGTATATTATACAGTAATATACGCCCCCCATTCAAGGCGTACCCTCCTACCGACCCCTTGCATTTCCTCAACGCCCCCAGGGGGGCGGTACGGACCACTTGGAGAAACACTGCCATAGACCATGGAGCGTCAAGTCTAACTAGGGGTTAAACTTAGCAACTCACACTTCAAAATATTTTGAAGGAAAACCTCCCTTATGGCGTTTAGCATGTATAATACAAATCGAGATACATACCTTCACCATCAGGCACATAATTAGGTATTTTTAATGTACTATTTGCACGCTAGCCCCAAGGAAAGACAACTAACACACAATTCAGATCACGTGCATGGTGAAGAGAGCACAAAAGCTACACTTGTAAGCTACCCAAATTTTGTCAAAATTTGAGAAAATATTTCTGCATGAGAGCAAGCCAATTTTCTATTTTACCATCATTCTAGTAAAGTAACATAACATGAAAATTAGTTCACATCAAAAGTCATCATTGAAGAGCAGCGCCGCTGAAGTTTTTGTGTCCCTGCTTTATAAAAATTTAAATAAAAACGTAACTTTTAAAATGAATGATAACAAAGCCTCAAATAATTAGCATAACCTTCATATCTACTTCCCAATCAGAAGAAGAAAACTGTTTCAACTCGTGAACCCTACGCAATATGTCTCTTAGTATCATACTCGAAGAGAAAAAAGCTTTTCAAAGCACGAGGTTATTTGTACCAGAGAGATGAACTTACTACAGCCAGGTAACAAGTCCTCACTTTTCCAGTGGCTAAACATTTTTGTCAACGTTTAAGGCGTTGTGTCGAAGCTAATGACCGACATTTTGAAAACATGTCAACAGAACTCTTCTGTAGCTGTCACACAATAACATACTACCGTGTCCAGTCAACTGTAGTACCAGAATCTCTTATTTAAATAAGCGTCACACAACAACATACTACCGTGTTCAGTCATCTGTAGTACCAGAATCTCTTATTTAAATAAGCGTCACACAACAACATACTACCGTGTTCAGTCATCTGTAGTACCAGAATTTATTTAAACAAGCACAACAACGTACTACCATGCCCAGTCAACTGTAGTACCAGAATCTCTTATTTAAATAAGCGTCACACAACAACATACTACCGTGTTCAGTCATCTGTAGTACCAGAATCTCTTATTTAAATAAGCGTCACACAACAACATACTACCGTGTTCAGTCATCTGTAGTACCAGAATCTCTTATTTAAATAAGCGTCACACAACAACATACTACCGTGTTCAGTCATCTGTAGTACCAGAATCTCTTATTTAAACAAGCACAACAACGTACTACCATGTCCAGTTAACTGTAGTACCAGAATTTCTTATTTGAATAAGCGTCACGCAACAACATACTACCGTGTTCAGTCAACTGTATGTAGTACCAGAATCTCTTATTTAAATAAGCGTCACACAACAACGTACTACCATGTCCAGTCAACTGTAGTACCAGAATCTCTTATTTAAATAAGTATAGATGCGGACAAGCTGCATGTTTCATCCATTGCTCGTGCTCAGTTTGTGTGAGTGTAGAATCCTCCTAATTTTCAGCTGGTCACCACACCAGAGACGAGTTTCAATAAAGAGTTGTTGTCTAAGGCATTGACAGTGACAGAAGGCACCCACATGCCTTCCAAAGCCGACTCAGAGAACGGGTCTTCAGTCGTGACAGTCAACGTCCTTCCTGTGGACAAATGATTCCAAGACCGTGAATAATTCATTGAAATTATTTACATGGAGACATTACCTTAAAGCTGGGGATATTTCCAATGGAACGTGCAAACAAGACATGCAATATGCAATAACAAGACGTGTTTTTTTGACATGAAAACAAGCGTGATAAGTAAGAGCGAAGTCCATTGTATGCCTCTACACCACAGGAGTACTCGTGAACATATCAGTGTATGCGTGTTTGCATAAATAACATAATTGCATGTATTTCTTTCATAATGCACGCAACCCTCGTACATGTTTACTGGACCTCGTTTCCATTTTTATAAACAATAGCACTAAGACGAGACTTGCTGTACATGAGAAGGAAGAGACGATGTAAGAAATGGGGAAAATGAATACGAAAGGGGGGAGTGAATATGAGAAAAGGAGTTAATAAACGAAGAGTGAATGAATAAGAAAAGGGTTTGTGAATAAGAAAATGGTTAGTGAATAAGAGGTAGACTGAATACGAGAGAGGAAAGGAATGAATATTAGAGGAAAGGAGTGAACATGAGAAGAACAAGGAATGAACATGAGAGAGTAAAGGAATGAACGTGAGAGAGTAAAGGAATGAACATGAGAGAGTAAAGGAATGAACATGAGAGAGTAAAGGAGTAAACATGAGAGAGTAAAGGAATGAACATGAGAGAGTAAAGGAGTGCACATGAGAGAGTAAAGGAGTGAACATGAGAGAGTAAAGGAATGAACATGAGAGAGTAAAGGAGTGAACATGAGAGAGTAAAGGAATGAACATGAGAGCGTAAAGGGATGAACATGAGAAGAACAAGGAATGAACATGAGAGAGTAAAGGAATGAACGTGAGAGAGTAAAGGAATGAACATGAGAGAGTAAAGGAATGAACATGAGAGAGTAAAGGAATGAACTTAGAGAGTAAAGGAATGAACATGAGAGAGTAAAGGAGTGAACATGAGAGAGTAAAGGAGTGAACATGAGAGAGTAAAGGAGTGAACATGAGAGAGTAAAGGAATGAACATGAGAGAGTAAAGGAATGAACATGAGAGAGTAAAGGAATGAACATGAGAGAGTAAAGGAATGAACATGAGAGAGTAAAGGAATGAACATGAGAGAGTAAAGGAATGAACATGAGAGAGTAAAGGAGTGAACATGAGAGAGTAAAGGAATGAACATGAGAGAGTAAAGGAGTGAACATGAGAGAGTAAAGGAATGAACATGAGAGAGTAAAGGAGTAAACATGAGAGAGTAAAGGAGTAAACATGAGAGAGTAAAGGAGTAAACATGAGAGAGTAAAGGAGTAAACATGAGAGAGTAAAGGAATGAACATGAGAGAGTAAAGGAATGAACATGAGAGAGTAAAGGAATGAAAATGAGAGGACAAGTGAACACAAGTCACGTGGTTCCATAACCGCCATTTCCCTGACTCTAACACTCGCTTTTCCCTCACTCCCTTTAGTTTAAAAATGCAGCTTCTGCGCTCGCTTGTTCCCTATCAATACATCGAGACTGATACCTAGCTAGTGATATTCCATATCTTAAATGTAGACGTCTCTTAATGTTAGTTTGAGTGAAGATACTACGTGATAAAGCTTCAAGTCTACCATGATAAACTACAAATGAACACGTGCGTTGTTGGTTCACCTATCTCCAATTTCATGTATCTTACATTTATTCAGCTTTCTTCTGTATAGTTTATTAAGTACTGCTACTGTTCAAGAAGTTTAACCCCCACTGCTGGTTTATAAGACAGGTTTATGTAGATACTGCTCAGGAAACTTTTCACAAGCGCACTAATACTGAGCAACTCAAAACATTCTTACGTCCACTGGCTTGTGTCCCTCATAGACCACAGCCCGACAGAAGAAGTAAAAGTGCATCAGCTCCAGGCAAAATAACCCCTGACTCTCCACAGCACCGACCTACTATAATGAGTAGAATAGAATAGAATAAGGCAATAGGAACGAGCCGTTTGGCCCATTCTTGGTTCAATACCGAAGTCCCATGCCGTAAAGGTGTACAAGGAGTACACACTAAAGGAGTACACACTCCTACAGGTGTTTGAAAATTGTGATTATGTTTTTTTTATAACTTGATTCATTTAAACACCAGGCCTGCCCCAGAATCAAGGCGTAGGATGAAGTCCTACACGGAAAAAGCAAATCCGCCGCTTCTAATAAGGCAGTACAATAAAAATGTTAGCTCCACTCGAATATACTTAAATACACGGCAAAAAACAGCGACCTTTACAAGAGGCGGAAAAATGGTACGCGTGCGACATCATCCTGTGCGGTGCGCAGTCCCTGCGGTTGCTGTAGGTGTAGTCCCCCACCACTACGTGGCCCCTGCTGCAGCAGTGCGCCCTCAGTTGATGCCTCCTGCCCGTCACTGCCAGCAGCAGCACCTTGCTCACCTCCTCTCCTGCTCGGAACACAACGCTGCTTTCTAATTCTAGTAATTATCACTATTACGATCAATAGAATAAAATAAGGCAATAGGAACGAGCCGTTTGGCCCATTCTTGGTTCGATACTGAAATCCCATGCCGTCTAGCGTACAGGATGACAGACGTTCTAAGTATACTAGTGAACCACCCGTGAAAATTCATGTGTTTTTTACAGAATGTTTTCGTTTGATTTGCCAGTGGACGCGGACTTTGCGAAGGAGTTTCCACATTGAAGGATGTGCCTTTGGTATCCACAATACAATGCTTACAATACATGTATACCCTACCGAATTTCCTCCTATCTAAATCCTTAAGAGCGTCACAGAGACACGAACCAAGCAAGCAAGCGACAAACTCTGTATTATTATATAGTGGAATTACTAACAGGGAGATATCCAGTGCTGTCGTTTCTGGAGTTCTGTTGCCATTACGAACACGCAGAACACCTACTCTCTTCTAAACGTGGCACGCGTGGATGTGTTGACCAGCCCGTTGAAGGAATCGAACTTTGTGCCACGTAATTCTGGTATCTACTGCATCACCATGAGAACACACTGCAACTTACTAGAAATATAGTCTCCGATCTCCAAATCAACAATTCCAAGTCCTCAACAAACTATTAACTTTTCTCAAAAAGAGCACACGGTACAGTGCAAGAACCACGTAGTTCTTCATCAGGAGTAACTATTCTTGCAATTACTTTATACAGAAATATAAACAAGTGTATTGACTTAAGGAAAACTTCTAGAATAAACTAACGCTCGCACAATCCTTGCTCGTGTATACAAACTTATAAAATAGCGTCTGTGGCAGGAGTACATCAAAGCTAATATCTCTGAATGAACTTTCTTATGATTGGTCATCCTCATAATTCAATTGAAAAACGCTAAAATAAACGTTTCACTGACAACACAATTTTACTCAATGATGCTACACTCACATGCATAATAATCTTATTCTGATACATCAAACAGAACATGAATATATTGAGATTACGTTTTCAATTTTAAACGCTAACATCTTAAAACTTACGATGCTGATCCCAACAACTTTTCGGTCTACTGTAGTACGACTTGAGGTAGAGGCTCATAGGGGCGCTAGATGAAAAGTGAAAACTAGCTGTCGGGCGTTGCAAGCAAAATGTTTTCTCGATTTGAAAGTTATCCAGCAAAAATCGAGTACGGCGAAGGGAGTTGAACCCGGGACTCTCGCATCACCAATGGGAGACGCACTTTAACCCTTTCACTCCGGATGGCATACATGTATATACCACCCCGGATGCCACACATATATGTACCACCCCGGATGGCACACATGTATGTACCACCCCGGATGGCACACATGTATGTACCACCCCGGATGGCACACATGTATATACCACCCTGGATGGCACACATGTATGTACCACCCTGGATGCCACACATGTATTTACCACTCCGGATGACACACATGTATGTACCACCCTGGATGGCACACATGTATGTACCACCCTGGATGGCATACATGTATGTACCACCCTGGATGGCATACATGTATGTACCACCCTGGATGCCACACATGTATTTACCACTCCGGATGACACACATGTATGTACCACCCTGGATGGCACACATGTATGTACCACCCTGGATGCCACACATGTATGTACCACCCCGGATGGCACACATAAATAAACTCCCGGGTGAAAGGGTCAATAGTGGCTTCTGGCGGCAGTTTAAGTTCAGAATTTAGGAAGCAACACGAGCAGAATGAAAGGCCATCACTACCAGAGACACAGAGACAAGCTCACCGCAGTAGAGGCCGGTCTGCAGCAGCAGGAGGCGGGTGTGCGCATGTCTCTGTCTCTGCCCACAGTCCACACAGACTCTGAGGGCAGCAAGTGCAGGATCTAGTGGCTCACCTGGGAGAATAAAGGTCATTCCAGGTGATCGTAGCAGCAAAAGTCACGCACATGGTCTAGGTCCCTAAACAACATCTTAACGACAGTGATTTTACTAACAGCATTGCTTTAAAATCATTTCGACAGAACCCTAGATTATTTAACGGTGCAAAAAGTAAACATCGTCACGATATAAATTACCACAAAATTACTGAGGTCCTCTGCAAGGTACATAGTTCACCAGTACAGAAGAAATAGATTGACGTGCCTACAAAGCTGCATTCACAAGACACAAGAATAGAATTCGGCTATAGGAACGAACCTTCTGGCCCATTCTTGGGTCGGATAATTACTTCGATAATTATTCGGTTGTTTACCCAAGTCCTATGCCGTATTTCTAGCCGCGTCAACCATGTCGGCAGCGGGATTCGAACCCGGGTCTTCCCGCTCGCAAGCAGATTCGCTCACCAGTCGACCAAGCTGGTGATAGCACTACCATGTCAGTGCTGCTCCTATGCACTAAATATTTTCCTCGCTCATTTTTTTTCCCTCGAATTCCGCCCCTCAAATGGCAAAATTTTTTGTTTGTGTAACGCAGTCTTTTCTCTCCAGTATATATTTTTGTTGAATGATATAATAAAATGATGCAGTTAATTGGTAAAATTATGTAGTCAAGTGGCAAAATGTAGTCAAGTGGTAAAAATGATGTAGTCAAGTGGTAAAAATGATGTAGTCAAGTGGTAAAATGATGTAGTCAAGTAGTAAAATGATGCATCAGTCAACGGACATAATTCCCAGCAGCACAAAGCAAGGACTCAGTTGAGTCAACAAACACAGTAAATCAGTCAGTCAATAGACATAATTCCCAGCAGCACAAGGCAAGGACTCAGTTGAGTCAACAAATACAGTAAATCAGTCAGTCAACAGACATAATTCCCAGCAGCACAAAGCAAGGACTCAGTTGAGTCAACAAACACAGTAAATCAGTCAGTCAATAGACATAATTCCCAGCAGCACAAGGCAAGGACTCAGTTGAGTCAACAAACACAGTAAATCAGTCAGTCAATAGACATAATTCCCAGCAGCACAAGGCAAGGACTCAGTTGAGTCAACAAAACACAGCACTCACCAATCGTGCCCTTCATGTCCATGATTTCGTGCAGCACCTTGCAGCGCACGAGTGCCACATACACTTTAGTGACAACCCTGGCACTCATAGCAGCTGACATCAGTGCTGCTGCCTGCTTGTGCTTTGCTACACACAACACACCAGACGTGGCATAGTCCAGGCGATGGCAGAAGTAGAAGTGATGACCCAGCGTCCTGTTGATCAGTGCTGGGAACCTGTGCTCTAGTTGTGTCTGCAGTGTGACCTGTTCATGTAGTGCTATTATGTGGTTTCATTCATATAGCGTTAATTGTTCTAGTTATATCTGCTAGTAATTAATATACAATTATTTCAACTCGTTTTCAAAGTGCCTGCACAGGGTATGAATTTTCATAAAAAATTATTTAAGAACTCTGAAACTATGAAGGTCCCATTTTTTATGGGTAACTTACTTCTCATCTATGGTTAAGTATATTACTGACCATAATCTGAATTAATCTGAACATAGTCACTACTCTTTGTTTTTGTTTAACATAATAAAATCTAGTTTGAAATTTTTGTTACACATCAGGCTAGAATAGTGACTCCAAACTATTGCAAATCTTTATTTATCAAATACAATAAGCTTGAAGTTGACTAAAAATATTAAATAAATTTTAAAAATATTTCAAACAATGAAAAAAGTTACTGTCACTATATTTATAATGATTTAAGTTAATCTAGTTATTATTGACATATTAGTTAGTCCAAATAACCCAAGTTTATTCAATTGTTATTGAAATGCTGCTTCATGAAAATTTCAATCTTAATAAAATAGCATACAATCTCAGCAGTAAAATAGATTATTTTCCTATTCAGATTATCAGAATAATTTCATCTTGGAATAACAGGAGAAATACTTACCTTTACATCAGGATTATCTGAGTTTATGTGAAGGTCAAAGTCTTTGTTCACCATCAAGAAGTCTTCATTCTCAAGCTCTACCTGCAGAGTAAATTAATGATTAGTTCTGCATGTTTCAAATGAAGATAAACAGCCATAAGCCAGTTGGTGATGAACCAATTCAGTAATTATTAAACAGTCATATATACCTACAACTGATCTGTTTTATTATTAGACTTGAATGTAATAAATTACATTTAATATCATATTCTATTGGAACATAATACATATAAAAACATTTCAATACTCAACTTACAATAGTATGAAGCACTGGTAAAGTTTAAATCATGCTGCTGTACATTAACTCATACAGAAATGTCAACAGAAAAGATAAGACTACACAGCACAGATAAGACTACACAGCATAACTGTGAACACCCAAGACAAGTCAGTACAGTCAAGCAAAAAATCTGGAAAATTGTCAGCAATATACTTCAAACTTTGTATCAAAAACTGATGTATCAAATAAAATAAAAAAATTATGAAGCAATAGATATAAGTTTAGAATATATTTTCTTCCATTTTTTATTGTATTAAGGTTAAGGAGTGTTCCATTTTAAAAGATAACAAACTTCTAGAGGAATCATCATTTTATGAAAAAATATCCATAATTTAATTGCATGGCTTCAAAAATGTTAACTTATGCATATCTGCCACCAACTTCAAGCTTTTCTGCCCACACAGCTGTTCCATAATGCTCTTATACACGTGGGTACCTGACTTCCATTTTATAAAATTATGACATGAATTAAAACAAGCTTCTTTTTGTAGCCTTCTATAGGTATAGTGAGAATGTTTGTTTCTTAAATTGCATATTCAGTGTTTCTCTCAGAATTTTTATTTTTATTATAAAAAATTTATACCAATAGTTTTGTACCCATTGCATTTATCCAAAATGTTTAAACAAAAGCTATAGCTTAAAAACAAATTACAGTTAAAACAAGAACATTCAGCTTATCAACATTTTTGTAAACTAGCCTACTATAGTTGTACTACTATAAGAGTCCTTGTACATTAAAATGCAGTTAGTTTGAAACTAAGTAAAGAAACAACTGAGTAACTTACTTTCAATCCATCTGGGTGTCTAGCAGGGTAATAACCATTACCAGTCATTTTTAATGGTTAACTAAGCAGTAAATCAGTTTAACTACTTCAATGCTAGAAAATTAGCAATAAATGGAAGAGACAGCTTTTCTTAGTAGTCCCACATCGGTAAATCATGTTGTACTGAAAGTCATCTTTAGTGACAGATTTTAATACTGCGCTGAGCTGAAAAGGTTCTGAAAGCAGCGATTTTGAAGTCACCTAAAGTCTAGCATGAAGGCCTTTTCAAATGATCGAGAAATGTTATCCATTTGTGTTTACAATTGTTAAAGCTCCAGATCATGGAGGCCGAAATATTGTCAGTTGATAAAACTGGAGCAAGCAGAAATCTGTGCGTTATTTTATTTGTAAACAAACATTTGCTTCGGCAGACTGGTTTCGTTCTTGAAGAGTGAAGTGTCTGATGATTCGATCCAGCGTTTCTCAACCGGGGGTCAATTTCTTCCACTTTAAAAATCACCAATATAAGGAAAGATCAGTGTAATTTTTTATAAATATCATTATTCTTAGTTTTCATCTATTATCAACGTGGAAATAGCTATTGTTATAAATTCCTGAATTTATTTTAGTAATACATAAGAAGAAGCCCCAGCTTAACCAGTAATTGGAACACCCATATCTCACAGCCTACACCAAACGACATAAAAGTTCTAATCTAGTAGGTAGCTGGTGACATGAAGCCAGCCTTTGAACACTTAAAGATTGCTCCGTACTATGCATAAACAAACATTAGGCAAACATAAATCACATTGAAGAATAACGAATGCATGAATAAGTAGAATATTTTGTAGAATTCTAACCATAGGTCTGTATTAATTTGACTTTGCGCGTTCAACTAAATCAATATGATTGATTTAGTTCAATCATAAAAATATTGAGAAGAAAAAAGTTGAACAGCTAACTAAAAATAACAGTATTAAGAGAACAAAACATAATGATTGTAAGGCTATTTCGAAGTTTTATTTCACATCCCTAATATTTAAAACACGTGCTGGTACTTCGGCAACTTGACATTAGTTCTTCAAGTGCGGTCACTTGTCGGACATCTACAACACAAACGCTTCCGCGACCTCTGATTATCCGTAAGAAAAATAAACGCAGTTTACCGGTAAGTTTTATTGTAACAATGGCTAACGAAGCTGCGCCTGAAGTAGACAGTGGTGTTGCTAGCCCTGAAGAAACTCCTGTGAGCAAAGAAAGTATTGAAATTGTTCCGCCAAGCATGGAACCTGAGGCATCAGGAAACGGCTCCTCCGGCTCTACTGCGTCCAATGTGTCAAAAGACAAAAAGGAAGAACGAGTGCCAGTTTCTAAACCTAGTCGAGCTATTGAAGAGAATGATGATGTAAGTATGGAAAATTTTACAGGATTTGTGTTATATATATATATATTTATATAGAGTCTTACATTTACAAGCACATGTGTGTACTGTGTAGACTTTGACATGGATTTGAAGGCTAGCTTTGACCTTTAAATTTAAATAAATGTAGATAGGATTATAGATGTATCTATGCCTCACAACATTTTTATTTAATATTTGTTTATAAACAATGAAACTGATGAAGAATTTATTATTATTTTAACAAATTTGATTTTTATTCTAAACTAGAATGATAGTGCACCAAAATAAATCATTAGTGCTCCTAAATGAGGCTTTTTTTCATCAAAGTAAATTGTTCATGCAGTACAAGTTCTTGTCTTGCATTATATCTAGTTTCCTTCCCTAGTCCTATATATATATATATATATATATATATATATATATATATATATATATATATATATATATATATATATATATATATATATATTTGAAGAGCAATGTAATTTCAAGAAATCGTTCATATTATATTTCTATTTAACATAACATTCAGTTAATGTTTATAGCTTATCACTTCACACTCATACTGATATAATTCAGAAAACTGATGACTAGTATAATAAATGACTTGTATGTGATGTCCAATAACTATCCTAAAAATTTGATTTGTTTCAGGATATTGATGAATCATTGCTTGAGCGACTTGTGGGCCTCACAGAAATGTTTCCTGACTCACTTCGTAATGCAACTTGCAGCCTGGCTTCATATTCTCTGAAGCTTGTGGCAAGTGAGTATGATTTCCTTAACCATTAATAATTATATTTACTTGTGGCAAGTGACCTTTAATGATTATATTTACTGAATGCTGAGCATTAAATTCATAAGTTTTTATAGGAAATAAATTAAAATTGATTGTTCTGCTGCAGACTAGGCACAATGCAGCACATGTTTGAGTTGTAGTACAGAAAATGTTTAGTTCAGATAAGTGCTGTTGTGTGGCAGTTATGTTGCAACTTGCTCAAGGAATGGTTGTGCTGAATGTAATTTACACAGTAAAAAGTTAACAATGCACAAACCAGATGATTTGAACTAAGCCTGTAAGTAATGTTTATATAAAGGATTAAGTGTTTCCAAATTTTATTTTCCTGTCAAATTGTAGAAAGTTTTTTCAAAAGCTACAAGGTTTAAGATTTTTAGTATATGTGTGCTTTCATGAAGAATTGTTGGCATTTCAACAGGAATGGGATTGTTGCAGAAGGACTGAAAAGTCTGGTCATACTAGAAATAACAGACAAAAACTGATAATAAAAAATTTCAAAGCACTCTAATTTCTAAATTTCTTTCTAGTGGAAATGATCAAATTTGGAACCTAGCACAGTGAACACATTCAACAATCATCTTTACTAATACTGAAGTAGAATCCCCCAGCATTGTAATAGACTAATCTGGTTATTAGAGAAAAAATCGGCATGATTATCTAAACTATAACAAAATTTGTGTTGGTGTTCAAATTAACATTAAACTTAGTAATATCTCATCCTACAACAATGTGAACATGATATGAAAGGGAAGAAAAAGCCACAATTTCAATGATTCTGATGATACAAAAGACACACATGAAAGGACCCTGCACCTGCAAAAGGGCTGATTTCTTATATTGAGACAATTCTATTGGTGCCTGTAAATGAAGATTAATAACTGAGTGTAACTGTTGCTCTTGATCCTTTCCGTTCACTTTACTCCTACTCTGATGTATGTGATTAATTGGCCTTATGACATGGGACTTCTTTCCCTTCACTTTACTCCTACTCTGATGCATGTGATTAATCAGCCTTATGACATGGGACGTTAGCAGAAACCCAAGAACAAGTAATTTGGCTCATTTGTTGTGCCCTATTCTATTCACTAAATTATAACTAAACCTTTCTGACATGAAGGCAGATAATAATTTTGTCAGCTTGATGACAAGATCTTCCCAAAGATGCTGTCCTGACAGTTACGATATCTATAATTATTCACGACCTTGCAGAGATGGACAGGAATATTAGCTTTTATCATGCAGGATGCTGATATAACTTACTTAGCTTTGCTAGGTTGTGTAGTGATCCCTAGAAATAGATGTGATCTACTTGTAGTGAATTTATGATCTCATGTGGTGTCTGGTTTTTAATTAGGGGTCTTGTAAGCATTTATTCATTTTTACCAAGTGACAAATGTGTGTTGGCAAATATTTGCTCTTGAGCATGTTTCTTACAAATCATATTTGTAAGCATATTTCTCACAAACCTGTGCACTTTTGTTAGCATCACTAGTATTTTATTGTATTTGGAGGTTTACTTTGAAGATTGCCATGTTCAATGGAATGAAAACTATGAAGTAAATAATGTGCACCATTGTCTAATTCTGGGTTGCAGGTTTTTACATGTTAATCATTACTGTTGGAGGCCAAAGATCAAAATGAACGTCACAACATTAAAGTCATGATTAGTACATTATGTATCTTGAATCTGGCACCTAAAATTATGGTCAGACTTGCCATCTTTAATCCAGACATGGTGATCTTCCAATTGCATTTATTATTTTCTAAGCTACACATTCACAGATGATATGATAGTTTTCAAAATGCAGCTTTACATACATGATGTGGGTCAGAATACAGATATTGAGCAGATAAAAATTTTCTGACGAGCGTTGAAGTGAGGTTTGGTTTGTGCAGGCGGGTACCACCTCTCACGTCACCTGGTGTGGTTCACTGCCACCACCTCCCTACTGCTGGTCGGACCTGTGCTCTTTGAGGTTGAACGAATTAATGCTGAAGAGATGATCAAACAGGACAGAAATAAGGTAAGCTCTATTTATAATATGTAGCAAAGAGAGTTGTATTGACTGAGCAGCCTAAAACGAAAAGAACGAGTAGAAAAACCTAGTTGGTTTAAAATATGGTTATAACGTTGAAGGGTATACTTTTCAGGCAATCTTAACACATTGACTCCGATTGCCTGATTGGTGTAAAACTTCACTTTGTACGCATAGTCACTAGAAGGATCTGAAAAAAATTACAGAACCTAACCTCAGTGGTACACATACGTACCACTTCGGAGTCAACGTGTTAAACTAGTATATCAAAGACTTTGTGTTGTTTCAAAGACGTCTGGGTGTGACATAATGGATTCAGTCCAGGGTTTAGAATTGACTGAACACTGACACATCGCAAGTGTGAGAGCAGTAGTCAGATTCAGTGAGAGGGGAGTTGTTGCAGTCTGGCTTAGTACAGGTGTTCTGGTGTAATTGAGTCCTAGGTACTGTACTGAGAACCACTTTCACTTTCAGATCATATTCCTGAGAGCTGTTGTTTCCACTTGTCCTCTTCCAAAGGGCAAGCTATCGAAGTGGTCAACAGGTTGTTCAAACAATTCTTTAAAAATTTATTAAGTGTTGTTCGTGTCTTTATGCCTCTTAGTTCCCAATGAGCTTTTTGAATGTTAGCAACGTCACTCTATGACGAAAAAGTTAGACACGAAAAATGATTGACGTAAGCCATAATTTATTAACTGGTTTTAATTTTACAGCTCGTGCTGGGAACTGGCACAGCGATGTCAGGTAGTCCGCAGCCTGGACTCGTGCCTCCAGCCCAGTAAGGCGCTGCAGCAGAGTGAGTTGGGGAACCGCACTACGGTTACCAACAGCTGTCCCCACCTCGCTATTGGTCAATGCGCTCTGTAACCAACCTTACCTGCAGTACGAAAGAATTTGCCATTTTTACCTTTTTTATTCATATTTTTTATTATTTTCATGGATGTTGAAGATTTCTGTTAGGTTTCACATTGCTCAAACCGCATTCACAGAATGTTTTTTTTATCATTTGTGCTGATGATTTATAGTGACGGAAGCCATTTTGCTCCTCGGATCTCCATAAGTTGTTGAAAAGTTTAACGCGGACATCAACTGTAAACTTGATCTGAGTACCCCGAGGGATACCCTACTAAGTTACCTAAGAACTAAGTTGTCTAAGAAAAGATAACTGGGTTTTTTCAGGGGGTCAGATACGTTAATTTGTTGTAGGCAACCCTCTGTCGGTTGGTACACTTGTCAGTAATGATGTACGTTATCATAAACATTCATGTAAGCATAAATTAATTTGTCACCGTTGTACGTAGATCCTTTTTGAAAACGTTTAGTGAAGAATATCGTTAGATAGTTCCTAGATTATTCCCTCTTGTTCTCTTATTGTTGGAAGCTTAAGTACTTCCAAGGGCCAGTCGAAAGATTTGGAACAGACAACACGGCATATCTCACTGTTCAGGTTCGCTGTCCGTAAGCGGAATTAAGCTCTGCAATTCTTAATTGTCTGACTTACAATTACCATTAACGTGTTTTGTAAGCACTTCAGCTAACAACATCTCTGCTTCACGTCTCATAGATCGAAAGTTAGAGTACTAGTTAATTAGTTTACTTAAATAAGTACGACAGTTTTAAACTGCATGCTTTAATTGAAACTTACTTCACATGTGAAGCTCTGTCAGAGCTTCTGTATGCCCATACAGTCATTCATATCTTTAACTTGTGCTTTGTCCGCTCATTTTACGAAAATTAATTTGTGGCAGATTATTTAATTTTTACCAACTGTTCTTACTTGCTGGAGATTCGTTCTTTTATTTCGTTTGAAGACCTTTGAGGCATATTTATTTGTGTAGCTGCGCTTCTCGTTTGTACTCCGTGAACTTGTGCCGAGTTTCCACAACATTCCTCTCCTTGGGTCAAGCGAGTTAGCAGTTCAACGAAGAAAGTTCAAATACGAAAATATGGGGAAATAAAGTTCACTAAGGTTGTATGCCAACTCGGTGAGTTTTTAAAGCCTTGCTTTTTATTCCTGAATTAGTTTCAAAGCTGATAGTCTGAAGCATATCAAAAGTGTGCGAATTAAGTCTCGGTGCCCCAGCATGACAAGCATGAGCAATACAAGTGTCAGGTTATAGAGTTAGTTACTGCAATGGGGGATACAACCTCTGCACATGCCTCATCTTGCCTGCTACACAACCTTGTAATTAACCACAAAATTATTTTTTTGGGCGATAAAATATTGCGTAAATTACCATTCATTTTTGCTTATTTTGTGAGGTAGTTTCATCCAACTTTTGAGCGAAGCATTTAAAATATAGGATTGAAGGGAATTATTTTTTATGGACGTCATCAACGCCTGTGGTCCAGATAGGCTTCACCCTTTCACGACCAAATTATTTTCATACTGATCAAAATATTGCGTAAATTCCCTTTATCTTTATTAATCTCTATGTAATTTTGAACGAAACATTTAGGATATGGGACTAAAGGGAATGATTTTTAAAGTTTGTTAGGGACATATTAACTTGACGGTAGCGAAAGGGTTAAGTAGCAGCCTGTGACGGTTTACTTTCTGACGAGGAGAGAATTCAAGAAAAGAATGTTCATTGTGAAGGAAGAACGTCCCAGGCTTCCATGCTCTGGCCACGCAACACGAACAACAGTGCACGGACGTTAGCAGTTTTTCTTCTTCTGGAGTTCACATATCCCGACTACTGCTCAGTTAACCGTACCCCTGACATGCTGCTGTTGAGTCTACACATGCATACTGTAATATTTACGTGCTATCTATTCGAGAACAAATATAATACATATGACACAAATCAGTAGACCACAGTGCGTTATTTCAGTGCGTTCTGCTCCCCACTCACGCTATTCGAATGTAAATAACTTTGAGCTTCTTTTATTTGTATTCTTGTATTTAGTTGATTCTGAACTTTGCTAAACTGATCAGCCACTTTATGACAGACTTGTTAGTCGTGATTCGAAGGTATACGTGGCAGCTGTAGCTGGTACTTATATCTCAATCCTCCCGTGTGAAGATTTACAAACCTAACAGAATTAAGTTAATTAAACCCGTTCAGACGACATGACATGTGAGGGTGTACATGACAACTTGCCACGTCTGCAGGTATTGCAAGAGGCTTGACGGATCCACGAGATTAGACAGGTCTTCAAGTCTTGCCAAGTGACCAAACAGACCTTGGTCGTACCTCACAGTCTGGACGTACACGAAACACAGTCCCTTGACAGACGGCATCAAGATTTTCAGTGAATTTTCTAAACTGAGTGTCTTATATTTTTTGCCATATTCATTATTAGGATCAAATTGCGTTGGGGATTTTGGTGTAAGCTTAAGTCTACCTCAGCTCTGCGTGTCTCAATGCTTCAAAATATTGACGCGTGACGCTGTGGTTCAAAACTCTTCAGTCTGCGAGGAATATTTTAATTTGAGCGTCTTAACTCTTTCACGACCAAATTATTTTCAGACTGATCAAAATATTTCGTAAATTACCACTTATCTTTACTAATCCCTACGTAATTTTGAACGAAACATTTAGAATATGGGACTAAAGGGAATGATTTTTAAAGTTTGTTTGCGACATATTAAGCCAACGATGATAGTGAAAGGGTTAAATGGAGTTCAGTGAGTCACATGCTGTGGGGCAGTGCAGTGGGTGTCTTGGGGGACTAGGCGCTGCCCGGGTGAAGGCAATGCCGTTCATTTTATGTGTACCGGTGACAAAAACGCATTTTTTTGAAAATGAGATTGTGAGTGTTAGCTTTTTTTCACGGTATATTTTCGTGGGTAAATCTCATTTTTTTCTGAGTCTCATTTAACACGTTAATTCCGATTGCCTGACTGGTGTAAATCTTCACTTTGTACGCATGGTCGCTAGAAGGATCTGAAAAAATTACAGAACCTAACCTAAGTGGTACACATACGTACCACTTCGGAGTCAACGTGTTAAGAATATAGTGTGGCATCGAGGTCTCTTGAGTGGACTAAGAAGCGAGCTAGTGAGCCTTCACTAACCTCCTGCACCACGAGTGCTGCAATCCAAAATTCCCAGATACTTGGCGTCCAAAATCTTGTAGTCGTAAATTCTGTTCAAAAACTGACTCCCTAAATTGTACGGTTTCAATCTTTGCCATTGAATATTGAAATTAAAAAGTTTTCAAATCTTGTTCACGTCATCCTAAACGTCGATTCCTAAGCAATGCGAACGAGAATAAAGTCGTTTTGTTCTTTTTGTAGTTTTGTAAGAGCGAACATAGGGTTCTATGTGCGCTGGTCCTGTAGTTATTTCACTTTAACTTGAAATTGCTTCCTATTTGACTTCAACTTATTTTGTATTTCAGCTTTTGTATTGTTGGTGTCGTCGTAGAGGCGAATGTGTGTTGAAAGTTTCTGCAGTTTTTTTTTGCCATGTGTGAGGACTTCGCGCTCTCTTTCATTGTAGTTATTCTGGAGTAGTGGTTAGAGTAGTGCACATTCCGCAAACAAGCGCGATTTCTAACCTCTTTCAAGTAGCCACTCTCGCCACGAGTACTTATGTAGAAGAGTAGCTTAGATCCATGGACGGAAGCGTACAGTCAAATTGTAGACTAGAGGTCATTCGTTATAGTTGATTATTATGCCACGTATTTCATGTATAATTTTGTCTCACAAAGTTAGGACAGAGTACTTGTGTCCATAATGTTACATAGCGAGTAACACACGGACTTGTAGGTTTGTTATACAATGGGACGAATTAGTAGTCGTGCCACATGCGTCCATCAATAATTGCTTGTGGGTTTCTGTGGAGGTTCTCACAGTCGAATGCTCCAAATGGGTGATAGAAGCTCCATTTTCTGATATAATAAATGAAGTTCAGAAGCAGGAGGCATTAGAAACATGTTCTGGACTTCCATTATGTGGCCGGTCACCCTCCTAGACAACAGATGTCTCACACAATGTGCTCGTAGTGTGTGCAGGAATACTTCGTTCCAATTTTCATGTATTTGAGTCGATGAAACAACGTTGGGATTTTTTCTTTTTGGCAAATCGAACTTCTTGCTTGAAGGCACTCCTCCGAAGCCGAACTCACGTCTTCTTTATAGAATAAGGCAGTCAAAACGAGCAGTTCGTCCCATTCTTGGGTTGATACCCAAGTCCCATACCGTCTACGGGAGGTTTGTCTTCCCTCTTCGATGGTAGACTACGCGAATGCTACAACTATTTCTTTGCTTGCAGTTCCTACTGAACGTTTGATTTCAACATGACATAATCTCATTGGTTTGAATATTACCTCAATCATCTTGTAAATATAGAGTAAGTGAGAACCCCTACTAACTCGACCGCAATATTTGCCGTTTGTCAACCGCTCTCAATAAAGTGATAGCATTGCTGAGATGGTTTACTTACAACCTACATCAAATACCTGGAAGTTGGGTGAGGTGTTGCAGAGGTAGCAGCGTGAGAACACAGAGCCTCCAGGGAGAGGAAAGAGTGCTCAGCAAACCATCGTAGAACCAGCATCTGCCTGTGGGCAACCACAGCGTTAGGTACAGTACGTGCTGTGTACGTGTGGGCAACCACAGCGTTAGGTACAGTACGTGCTGTGTACGTGTGGGCAACCACAGCGTTAGGTACAGTACGTGCTGTGTACGTGTGGGCAACCACAGCGTTAGGTACAGTACGTGCTGTGTACGTGTGTTGTGGAGGCACGAATAGAAATGAAAGAGAACGGCGGATGTAGTAATTAAAAAGAGAAGAGAGAATACAAAACGTAAGAGGAATATTTTATGAGAAATGCAGATCTCGGAAGAACTAATATAAAGAAAGAACAACAGGATTATCACGCAGATGCTGGTGTTCTAGTGAAGTAGTAGGTTGCTACAAAAATAATGGCCGCTCGAAGGTCAGGAAGGCTTCTGAAATCGGCCATTATTTTTGTAACAACCCAATAAAATTCCTGTGCGAGTTAACCCATTACTACAGTGACTGCTAACCACTTTTTTCTGAAGAATATGTTATCACAGTTGCCCTTTCACTGTACATGAGTTGATCTTAGACTAAACGACGGAAATTTGTGTACTTTATTTCAG
>VCRD01007229.1:8430-20312 GCA_006783055.1 Trinorchestia longiramus
GGATGTGTCCATGGGCGGGGGAGTTGAGGGCTTACCGATAAGTGCGAGCTCACGGCGTGAAACGAGAAACAGCTCGTATTCATTTCCGGGTTTCGAACCCGCAGTCTTTCTGCACAAGCAGAGACCCGATACAGAACACGGGCCGCAGACCACTCGACTACGGTGGCTGCTAAAGAGGCGTAGTATGACAGAAGGCGGCGTGTGCAGCAGGTATGTGTTTCATTATTTCGCCAGGAGTGACGAAACGTTTCGAAACGTTGCCTTTTTATTGCTTAATATTCTATAGTAAAATGATAATCATCTTTTGAGAATTATTATGCGTAATGAACTTGAACGATTTCGTAAGGTTGAAAAAATAGAAAAGAATACAGTATCGTGGGTCTATGCCATTGATAGGTTCATTTCAAACATGTAGAATCTAAAGTTATTTCATAACACATAACTATGATCAGCTAATATGAGATAAATAAGAAAGTTTCACAAACTGAATTTTGTCATCAAAACACATGCTGTAAGTACAACTAAAATGGCAACGACGTTGTCCGGATGATCTCAGGGTTAAGTGAATCATGATACAGGATACGCGTGAGTTGACCAGTGCTTGCGCCTGATCTTCTCTCTTGAGTGTGAGGCAAAAATGCCAAGTTTTGTAAAACGGCAGTGTGCTGTGAATCTTGCTGACGTCATTAGACAGGCTTCTCAGACACGAGGCACAGGTGATTGCATGTGTGTCAGCTAATGTGGGTTGTCTTTGTGTGTCAGCTGCTGTTTTTTTATCAAACCTAATTGGCAGACTCGTTTGAGCCACCATCCTGATGGGACAGAAATGGAGCTACAAAAAATACACGTCACCTTAGTGGTACTTTTCATCATGTCACTTTAGTGATACTTCAAGTAATTAATTTCTATCAAATACCTGGGAACTATATTTTTTGAATGCATGCATTGTGTTGACTTCATATTCATGCGAGTTTGTTCACGTTACAGTTTGAAGACATGGGCCTGAAAGACGTATGGCTGTATGACATGTACGTACGACACGAGACTCTGCGTGTGACTGTTGTGGAGGGACTGCGTACATGGGAGACGTACGACATTCCTGCCAAACTCGTGCGCCACATGGTAGCTAATTTCTTCGAGCACTACGACTCTTACATCGCTGCTTGCCACACCTTCAAGACATATGACGGCACCTCCTTCCAGGTGAGATGGAGCTTCTAATGTTCACACAAGATAGGCTGGCCTCTCTAGTTGAGTTTCTAGGTCTGCTGGTTTCTCTTGTTGAGTTTCTAGGTCTGCTGGTTTCTCTAGTTGAGTTTCTAGGTCTGCTGGTTTCTCTAGTTGAGTTTCTAGGTCTGCTGGTTTCTCTAGTTGAGTTTCTAGGTCTGCTGGTTTCTCTAGTTGAGTTTCTAGGTCTGCTGGTTTCTCTAGTTGAGTTCCTAGGTCTGCTGGTTTCTCTAGTTGAGTTCCTAGGTCTACTGGTTTCTCTAGTTGAGTTCCTAGGTCTGCTGACCTCACTAGTTAAGTTTCTAGGTCTGCTGACCTCACTAGTTGAGTTCCAAGGTCTGCTGACCTCTCTAGTTGAGTTTCTAGATCTGCTGACCTCACTAACTAAATTTCTACTAGTGCAGTTTGTGAAGGAGGTTGTGTTGCTTTTCTTTCTCTGGCTTCATGTGAATGTATTAAAAAGACCGAAATTGTGGGATTAGTTTGTTGCTGGGTTTTTATTGAATGAGTACGTGTAGAAAGTTTTAAGTGCTGGTAAACTAGAATAATGAAATGGTTTTTCAATCATGTGGAAAATTAATTAGTTGGCTAGATTTTGTCCCTACGTTAGGCGCCAATTTGTCCAAGTAATCGTGCATCTTGAAGTACTTTTAAAGCCTTCCTTCTGAACAATTTCCTTGCATTTTATGTATTTTTTTACCGTTGCCACAGCTTAAAAACTTACGTTACAACTAAAATAGTTATGCTCAAGATACTAAAGACATGAGACATTTATTAGGGATCTACAGTTAGCTATATGAACGAATATTCATTTGGATTCATATTATTACTGAAAAAATTCAAATTCACTCACTTGATCGAGACTCCAATTTTTCCTAAATGCCGACGTCAACTTTGTGGCTAATGGCCCTGGTTTCAAGCTTTTTATGGATTATAAAATGTCTGAGTGCAGTTTATGTAGCGAGTTCAAATAATGTATTGATTCACTATTCTTTTGACAATCTCCACAGACTTGCATGGTGGCTGAAGTCTTCAAACCGAACTTCACTCGTATACTCCAGGACCTCATCAAGTTGCATGCCGAGCTTCTACCTTTCAAAGACAAAATTTTCTGCAGTTAGGCGCGCGGTATTTCCAAGGAAAGATTTATATTGTGACATGACAGTTCGCAAGTAGTGTTGTACTTCTAGGTAGAACAAGGCAGTTGAATGAAGGTATGTAACATGAGGGATCTTTTTTAGCTTTAGCTTGAGCTTATTATTGTTTCTCGATTTCTGTAAATTTCCTCACAGACCCTTAACTTCGCATAAAAACTGAAGAAGATTCACTATTTCACGTGTAGCTTGACAGGAATAATATCATGGTAATAACTAAACCTGCCTTCATATTTTTTGAGTTACGAACGCTTGTTTTGTCTATCTTCGACTTCGAATACGTTGTCTAACTGGGGCTTCTTTTACTTTTGTCTCCGTCATTATTCTCATCTCACTGCCATAAAAATCTTCTGCCCAATTCTACGTCACTGCTACTTTGCTGAAACAGAACTTCGCTGCTTCCATGTCACCTGAACTTCATTAGATTTACAAACCCACGAGTAAACGACGTTTTACTTTGGGAAACTTGCCAGTCGTTTCTGGTAAGTCTATCTACCCAAAGCCTAGTCGACAGCGCAGGTTACCTGCATGGTTTGGTGGTTGAGAAGTCATCTTTTGTGTTAGTGTGGGAGTTGCTCACACGAGTGACGAGTATAAAATGTATATACATGTATTTTTTCACGGTCATACTTTTAAATTTCTTTACTGGCAGGTGTTCTCAGGAGCCATTAGTGCCCCAGCCAATTGTTCTGTGGTCTTGAAAAAGGACTCAAGTGCTTCATTATTGTTTGGGTTCTATTGACGTTATAGTAATTACTTTATTGCTTTCTTTGGCTTATTTTTAGTAATTTTTGCATTTCTATGCGCTCGTTGCCTCGACAGTCTCAACTTTCTCTCAATAATTTCTATTTTTGTCTGCGGTTACCGAACGAGAAAACAACGCTGTACTTTTTTATTAGCGTTGTCCATTATCGTATTTTACAGCCCCAGAAGGAAGACAATTTTCAAATTTTTCCACATGGACACTGACACGTGAACTAAAACCTCATGTCTCAATACTCCAAGACTTATTAACAACAGGATGCCCAGTTCTGCTAACTACTCTATTATTACAAGACAATTATTTTATTTAACCCTTAAATGCGCGTATTTAATCACCAGGATGAAAAAATTACGCCCTGATGCTTCGTTGTACCAACCCTGGCAACAAAATTGTGTGTTTTGAAATGGCTCGGATTGGGGACGTATTAATAATGGCACCTAGGTACTGTACAGGCGTATTTGATGAATAACATAGTAATTATGTATTAAAATTGTTTCTATTATTCACGATACACTGTGGTGTATAGAGCTAATTTACTGTTCTTTTTATCTGTGATAACAGAAGTAGGCGACTCAGATTTTGGTTTATCGAAGGATTTTCAAGGGTAAAAGTTTTGAACAGTTTTGCGTTAATGTTTGATCGAACTAACCCATTTAAAAGGAAACACATTTTTTGCACGGCACAAAAGCGATCCAATTAACTCATTAACGCAGAGCAAACATTAAAATGTACACCAATAAATTTCATTTACGATGATGGTATGTGTTTAGTTATCGTTTGTTCTGGGAAATATTTGCAATGACTAGTAGGTTATATTTCAGGGTATAATCTCACAGAAAAGTGATTTGATAGTACCTTTATTCTTTCAGATATATTAGATTTTATTGGTGTACAGTTTAATGTACGCTTTGCGTCAATAGGTTAATTGGATCGCTTTGGTATCAGTGCGAAAATGTTTTCTTTTAAATTGAAAGTTATAACTGATGCACAGTGTATGCGACTTGAAGTTCTTGAATACGACTTCTATCGTATTCGAAATGAGTGAAGTCAAATATTTTTGTATATTTTATTATAAGTGTTTGGAATTGCATAGTTTATATGGAAACTATAGATGTATTGATTTTTATATACGTTCATTACACGTCTGATTACCTTCCATACGCCGGAAAAAACATTTTTATTAGCACCCTTAGTGTTTCATTAAACCTGCTTTTGGTACTTTGGTAAGGTGCACGTTGCCAAATGTTTTAATATAATAATTGAAGATCATCAGGTTAAATTTATTAGAACATGCGTAAAATTATTGTGTTGAGGGCTCAAGCGGTTGTCACTTCCAAAAGTGGCAGTCCTCATCAGCGAATATTAAATGATCTCAAGCTAATTGATCCGCTAACTACTGCGGGAGTTGTGAGTAGTGACTCGACTGTGCACGAATTATTAAGTAAACTCGTCGATTAATTTGTCGAAACTATGTGACTAAAGTTCGAGGTTGTTACCAACAATGTAAAATTATTATATCAAACGCTGGGAATATTTAAATTACTCGGAACACATTTGTGTGTAGGTGATATTGATAGTGTCTGCCTATTGCTCAGATCGTTTGCGCGAAGTGCGTGAAATTAGTTTATGTATTGGTCAAGCTATTGCAACTTGTACGACGCCGCAGAAGGTGGCTAAGCCCACCAGGGGACTCTGACCCTCCCCCGGCTTCCAGTCTACTGTGTGGAGCCAAGACCCCTAGTCCAGTTCTGGAGCCCTAGTCCAGTTCTGGAGCCCTAGTCCAGTTCTGTACCCCTTGTCCAGTTCTGTACCCCTTGTCCAGTTCTGGAGCCCTAGTCCAGTTCTGGAGCCCTAGTCCAGTTCTGGAGCCCTAGTCCAGTTCTGGAGCCCTAGTCCAGTTCTGTACCCCTTGTCCAGTTCTGGAGCCCTAGTCCAGTTCTGGATCTGTAGTCCAGTCCGTATAACTATGGTGGTTGTATCGCTCTTCTCTAATCATGTTCGATTATGGTTGCACTTATTGCCCTTCTCTATCAATTTAATCTTTAAAAAGAAAATCCCACTTAAGTACTACGCAACAAATTTTACAAGCTCGTGGTGTAGGGAATTCCGTATCAAAAAGTGATGGCTGACACGAGGATTTACATGAATAGCAGTACTTAAACCAATGAGTACTTTCTTTTACTACATAAAGATTTACACTAGTTGTGTGATAATTGTCTAACCGGTTACAATGAAAACCCGCTTTAATATTATACCATGAAAACATTTTTGTTTATTGAGGTTGCTTGGCGCTTTATTAGCCTTAGTGTCCTCTGTTTATTTCTAGTTCCCTTACTGATAACGAGTAACGTTTATTGCATGAGTTCGAGTCAAGCTTCGTGTTTAAATTAGATGAATCTCATATCTCATATTGTTTTGCTCACCTCGTGAAGTGGTTTACTTATCTTATAAAATGATCACCCGTTGAAACCTTTCTATATGTTATTTTTGTTTATTTAAAGTGCTCTTACTACACAAAGTTCCGTACTCGCGCAGCAAAATTCAGCTACTGTTGATTTAGTTTCCTATTTTCGAAGTTTTCTAGCATCTCATGTGTACATGGCTTTAATTTGAAACTGGTAGCATTTTTATACCTGAAATGTTTCTTTTAAATATTTTTATCAAATTTACCTGACGTAGCAAACTAACTGAAACGAAACATAATTCTTTTTCAGAACTGCAGGGACAAAGTATTAAGGGTTTAATTTGTATGTTCTAACGACATGTGGAAGCAAAGTTTTCAGAATCCTTCAGAATTAAAAAGTCGTATTGAATAAGTAGTCATCCCAGTTCTTTAGGTAGTCGAATCTTTTTTCCAGATTTTTATGCCGTCATCATGAGTGACAAATCTGCTAATCATAATTACGAAGCTGCTGCAGCCACACCTGGAAGTTCAGTCTCCCAGTCCCCTGAAGTTATTGACCTTACTGTGAGTGTTAAGGGTTTGTCAGTTACCACTTCCAATTGCTTACATGGTTACGATGGGCTCGTTATGTTGAGAGTGTGTCTGGTGCTTTTTCACCCTGCAACGGTTGCCAGAAATCAAATTATAGCTCAAAGTAATATCGTATGTTGACATGGGATGTACAGCCTAAACGCTGAGGGTATGGGAGTTGTGTGTGGATGAGTCCATGCCTGTAATCGTATAAGATGTTTTACTGCGAATCATACTATTGGATGACCCTGTTCTACTTCAGACGCGGTGGGACAAATACCTTTCTTTTTAATTTCGATGTATAAATGGTTTAATAATGCTTTATAGAAAAGGAACATCTCACTATAAGTGAACATAGAACAACTTATTATGGATCTCGCACTTGGTGGGCGAGTGTTGGCTAATGTCCCAAGGTCATAAAAGATTACAATACCTAGGATTCTTGACTGAAACCTAGCTGTAAACTCACTGAGATGAATATTAACTAGAATATTGCTCAGTTTCAATGCAGGTATAGTTTCTAAATCGAAAAGATTGAGGTACGTAGGTTGGTACGATCTTCCGCGTAACCAAATGATGACGAAAGTCATAGAAGACAATTTGAAGTTCTTGATTCCTAGGAGTAGTTATAAAATCAATATGAAATGTATTGTTTTGAAAGTGGATAATGAAATCGGAATAAAAGCTATCAGTGATGATATTAAAAATTTTTTTTACTTGCTGAAGCTATGACCTGTGAAATGACCTCTTTGTCGCTTGATTCCCTAATAAATTGATCGGTTAATTCGTTCTGTTCAAAAGGAAGTTTTATGAGCAATTTCGTTTGAATATCTCAGTCAACGTCTGCCATTGTATGTCGCAAAATTTGTATATTTTCCAATAGTAAATAGTCAATTTAGGATCTGAATCCTCAACGTCTAATCTGCGATCCTCTCGCAGCATATTCTGCTGAGATCTACGAGTGCTGCAGCTATCATGCCTTATTAGAACACAATTTTTCCTAGTCAGCGCGGAATTTTCAATTTCCATTATAACTTTAGAAGCAATGTGCGTTAAGCGGCCTCTTGTTGTGCACTCTAAATTTCAAGCGGCAGCGAACGAGTTAAGGCACGTATTGCTCACATCATGTCAATCACCCATGCCAGAGTCCAGGGTCGGATGACGTGCTGGACCTGAGCCACAACCCTGGCCACCACGACCCCGTCCTCAGTAGCCACGCTCAGCAGCAGATCATCGCTTGTCCTTTTGGTAGCTCGGACTGGGACGCCTGTGGTGTGCCTCCGCGGTGCTGCCTGCACAGAGCAAAACGGTAGGCTTGGTTGTCTCCCAGTTCTACAAGGCATTTGTCTCGTTAGTATTATTCATGCTTCTATATACTTGTAACTTTTTTGTTTCACGAAAACATAATGTTTTCTATAAGGCATTTGTCTCGTTAGTGTTTTTCTTGTTTTTAAATACCTAAAACTTTTTGTTACATGGAGACATAACGTTTTCGTATTATCAACCAATGTATTTCAACCACTCACGGACTTTTATTATGAGAAATTTGAAAATCTAATGTTAATGCATACGTCATGCATCAACTTGATTGAAGTAAACTTTTTTCGTTTTCGTGTCAAGCTCGAACTTGATTGCCGGTGTGGGTATGGTAACTACACAACTTACTCTGCAACGCGTGTACTCATATGATCAAATTGAGCCAAATAATCAATAGCATTTCGTCACGTACAGAACAAGGATCACTGTGTATTAGTCCCGATTAAAAAAATAATTACAGCATGACTCTAAAGAGCGTAATTCTAATGCAAGGTCTATTCATTGGTGTAGACGGTAATAAGTATTAGTGAGTGCAGTTGTTGAGACGCTTTATGATGAACCGGTGTACATTCCAGAGATCTGGAGACGCTAATGAGAGGCCTATTAATGAGATACTAATGAGGTGGTTACTACTGAGGTGTTCACCGATGAGAGGCTTACTAATAAGGTGCTTACTCATGAGATACTTATTAATGAGGAACTTACTCGTGAGGGTCGTACTAATAGACTGGTGAATATTTCAGAGACCTGAAGACGCTTATGATTGAGCCTCTGCCGTGCATCTTCTTCACTGTGAATGAGAAAAATTTGCTCTTCGTGCACTCGATGATAGTAGGTAACTTTGACACTCCCTACGAGGGCGGCTTCTTCCAGTACATGGTCAGGTGAGAAGTTGATGTCTTTTTCCGTGAAATATTAATTATAAATTAGGGAACGTGAGTGACTGTGTCTTTGCGCATGTGTTCTCTGAGGAAATTAACATTTTTATTTTTCATGCGCTTTTACTCCTAAAAATAGTTTTCTGTTCTGATAATTTTTTTGGCTTGAGAAATGTATCCCAATATGTTGTCCCACAACTGTTGAACATAATTCATTGTGTTACCATTACGTTTTGTGGAATTGTGCTGTATCATTTTTTTAATGTTTTTTCACTTCGAAGTTAAACACGATACTAAAGCTCATCAGGAGGAAAGTTCCAGATTTCACATTTTTATGTTTGCTAATCCAGTATTTAAATGAAGATTATTTCTGGTGATGGTGATTTACAGCATCTGCGTTTTACGAAAGTGGCAACTAATTTTCATGACGTTAATTCCTCCTATTAAATAATGTGTTTCCTATATTTTGACGTTTTCGGGCCAGTATATTTGGAAGAGTAGGAAAATTTATTTACTCGGAGAAAAACTCAGAAAAATTGTTAATTTTCATGATGCTGAATTTTGATTCTGGTGCATAATTCCTTTTTCTGTTACTTTGAATTGCCTTTATATGTACCTTCTATTCAAATTCAGGCACTGTATGATACTTCTATTGGAAATGCTAATAGTAAAGGTTATAGTACAGAATATGTTCGTGCGTATTGTGTTGGACATACAGCATAATGTATGTATGTGCTATTCATCGAAACTTGTGGTCAAATTCTATCCTATTATATTTTATTCAAATCCACAATATAATTGAGATCGGCGTAAGTGTGTAGCTCATACAGTATAATGTCTATGTACTTAATGGAAACCTGTTATCAGATTCGGGCCGAAGTACCCGTTCGACCCACCACGCGTGTGCTGCATGTCCAGCTACAGGTACGGTAGCGACGTGCGCTTCCATCCCAACATGTACAACAACGGCACTGTATGCCTCAGCCTGCTCGGGTCAGTTGCTTACTTAGGGTCAGTTGCATACGCACCTTCTATCCAAATGTCGAGTTATTTCGTGTTCAGGATTAGGTGATTTTCCCAGATCAATTGGTGGACTCAGGTCAGTTTTTCTAAACATCCGGTCAGTTTGCGACTTCACTTCTATGTACCTGGTCAATCGTTGACTTTGTTTCTATACATTGGGTCAGTTGCTTACTACCTCCTACTATATATATCGGGTCAGTTGCTAAACTTGGATCTGTTGCTCTACTCAGAGTGCGATAAACAGAGTACTAATCTTAAAAACGAATGCAGTGTACTGGTCTACAGAAGGGTGAAATAATGCATTGAATGTAAGTAATCTGTTTACGATTTGAGAACTAAAATTAACAATTTCGTTTCTAGAATCCGTCTTCGCATTGATTGGGTGTTCTTAACCAGAAAAGTATTAATTTAAAAATCTTATTCTTTCCAAATATTCATTTGAAGACATTCATTCTTAGTTCTGTTTGCTCGAGCACTGTCTCTTGCCATTCACCGCACCCAATAATTTCTCTCCCTGTCAAACTACGGTTATGTTAATTATTTTGGAATCGTCAATATCGGCTGTTAGTCATCCTCGTAATGTTGATATCGTAAAGCAAAGAGTTTAATCCTATAATGATAAAGTTATTTTTGCCTTAACGAAACATTGTGTCAGTTACTGCCCTCCTTTGCTATTTTCTTCTGCAATTCCACTTAACTTATGAATGAAAGATTTACAATATAGGACTAAAGGGAATTACTTTCAATGGACTTCAAGAGCGTCAGTAGTCTATATGAGGTTAACTCGGTTCAAGCCACTTAAAGTGTCTAGTTCTGAAGTATTTATAGTCTCGGGTTCTGAAGTATTTATAGTGTCTAGTTCTGAAGTATTTATAGTGTCGGATTCTGAAGTATTTATAGTGTCTGGTTCTGAAGTATTTATGGTGTCTGGTTCTGAAGTATCTACAGAGTTTAGTTGTACCCTCAGGACGTGGTCGGGCCCCGCGTGGTCGGCCACCAATAACCTTTCCTCGGTGCTGCTGTCCATCCAGTCCCTCTTCACTGCAGAGGCGCTCTGCAACGAGCCGGGCTATGATAAGGTGTGGCCTGACTTGGAGGCTGGGATTTTCAGGTGTTGGCTGGGAGGAAACTGGGACTGTCAGGTGTTGGCTGGGAGGAAACTGGGACTGTCAGGTGTTGGCTGGGAGGAAACTGGGACTGTCAGGTGGCTGGGAGGAAACTGGGACTTTCAGGTGTTGGCTGGGAGGAAACTGGGACTTTCAAGTGTTGGATGGGAGGAAACTGGGACTTTCAGGTGTTGGCTGGGAGAAAACTGGGACTTTCAGGTGTTGGCTGGGAGAAAACTGGGACTTTCAAGTGTTGGATGGGAGGAAACTGGGACTTTCAGGTGTTGGCTGGGAGGAAACTGGGACTTTCATGTGTTGGCTGAAGGGAGAGTAGGGACTCGGGTGTTGGCTGGAAACAAGCTCGGGATTGTTGTGGTGTTGACTGAGAGGCAAAGGACTGTCAGGTGTTGGTTAGAAGAAGGCTTGGAACTGTTGTGTGCTAGTTCGGAGGAGGCTGGAACTGTCCTGGTGGAAGTTAGGAAAAAACCGTTCTGTTTTCGTCTCAGTAGCTCATCATGACATTCCTTAAGGATAATGTGGAGTTAATATATGTATTTCCGTTTCTAATGAGCATTTCTGACTTTTAAATGAATATAAACAACTACGTAAGAACTGGCCTCAAATTAACCACTGGCAGTTTACTTGCTTTTTACGGTAGTCGGTACAGTGGTGCAGTTTTAACATGTACCGTTCTCTCCAGTGTTACTCTTTGTGAAGCCATGGAACAGTAGTATAAATGCAGTCTCAGGTGTTAAAGTTGTGGGGATTGTCACTTCTGTAGTACTCGTATAAGACTGGTTTTGTATTTATTTAGAAATATTTTATATACCTATGATGAGGTAACCCGAAATCGATGTACTAGCCTATAGAACATCTATATGAAGAAAAAAATGTACAAAATTATGAGCTTTCATCTTTCTTAGATAGATTTAGCTATATGTTTTAGTTTCAGTTTCAATTAGGCTTAGTTGTCTTGCGTGGGAATAATTTTTTGCTTGTACGTTTCATTTCTATATAATCCCTTTTATATTTCATTATGTCGAGTATTCTGCTAAATATTGTAAAAGATAAAGGTAATACCCTGACTGTTTGACTGAAGTAAATTTTATCAGTATTTCTTAGGGACATAAGTTTTTATACTTATTTATTCAAATTGACAATGACCTCCTAACTTGTTTCTTAACATAAAATTCCTTCGCTCTGAAGTATGTTTCCATGATTGCGTAGGGACTACTAACTCTGTGTGCAATGCCAAAGAAGTAGACCGATGTCTATGTAGATCTGTGTGCAATATTATGTAGCCTTTTTCCGTCTTGTGCAATAGCTGGCTGAAATAATGACTTGCAGTTACGCAACAAAGAATCCAGAGAAGTAAAACAGTTCGACATGTTCGCCCGCCATGAGACTTTACGTGTGGCTGTGGTAGAGACTGTGAGACAT